>JAMKCH010062538.1:0-15880 GCA_023653785.1 Ophioderma brevispina
GGCGGGAGAAATTTTACCTCGCGGATGTGAAGATTGATTTAAACTTGTGCCTTCACAAGATGCGTCACAGTTCACCAGCTTTAAGCCCTCTTAGGACATTTCATTACCATACGGCTGTATTTTACCTGCTGTTGCAAGTTATTACTTTAGGCTAATCGGTTTACTGATGTCTTACCGGTCTTACAGAGTTGGCTCCAGAGGTTCTTATATATAGAGCAGGCAAACTTTAACAGCTTTAGAAATTCCACCGGTTCGCATTTTTGGCCACCACAAGAAAACCTAGAGTACCAACAATAGAAGCAATGGCTGCCTCCTCCTTCTTCCACTACTGTGGGGTTGCCGCTTTAAACAAATCATGCTAATTGGTAGTGATCCCAATTAATGTATGTGTTAGAGGTGGCCAGGTGTATAATAGTGTACCTGGATCATTGTGCTCAGATACTCTTTTTTCTCATAATGCAATGCGTCGCTTAGTGAAAAGATGTATTCATTGGAGGCTGTTTAGTTAAATCAAGACGACTGATGGTCATTTCATTCGTTGTGTGGCCATGGGTAGGACAAAATTTTAACCACCCAATAGCACCACACATCCAACACTGATAATTTTGCGGATTGTTTGTATCGAATTGACATTATGTGTGTATACAAGCACCAAACTGATAATTATTCCGTGGCATGATTCAAAATGCACGCCCAGCCACGGACGACTGGTTTTGAATGCTTCACCCCCTTGTGCTCCTCCAATCATTTTTCTTTGTATTGCATTGCCATTGACTGACAGGGGCTTTTGTCATCCGTCAGACACTCTGCAACTTACCCACGGTGTCTCGACGCGAAGTGTCGTTAATGATCTTCTTTGTGCTACCTTCTTACAAAGTCGCAGAGAGATAAGAGATTCGCGGCCAGAAAAGTGAAAAGTAGCCCAAAAGTCGCGAATTCGCGGTGGCCTTTGCGTGTCGCAGGGCGAGTAGCGAAAGTCGCCCAATGGGGCTACCAATGGTCGCGGTTTGGCAACCCTGGCCCATTAGAGAACTGTAGTTATGCGAGTAAACTAATATCAGAAGAAAACACTTGTCGTTACCTTCCGTTTTCCCCCTTGCTCGTCGCCAGGTTCATGTATTATGATTCGGCCCAAGCGCGTTTCCCGATTCGTCCCAGGCTCTTCCCGCATTGACTTCCCAATTCTCTATTCCCTATTCTGCCCAGTCGGCTTTCCCCCTGCATTCCTTGCCCCGGCGTTTCCCGATTCGGCCCAGGCTTTCCGGAATTCCGGCCCAGGCGCTTTCCCGATTCCGGCCGCAGAAAGAACATTGAAGAGACACCCCCATATTCTATCCCTGTTCCAATTCGGCCCACCCACGTTCGGCCGCATTCCAAGTCGGCCCCTACCAATTCTGCCCATACCAATATCGGCCCATCCCAATTCGGCCGCACTACCATTCGTCCCACTACCAATTCGCCGCAGCCAATTCAGCCCATTACATTACTGGCAGCACGTACATGATTCTTTCTGTAAACATGATCTATCTCCGGCAGTTGGGAACCGAGCGCCAATCGGGCCGATGTCCCCGAATCTGACTATGTCACTACATTTGGCGAGGTTTGGCTATTTTTGAGATAACTTCAGTGAGACACAAAGGCAAATGATCTCCACAAAATTATTTTAGGACAATTACCTTTAAAACAAATACTAAAATCTCAGCGCGTCAACATTTTTTCATCGGGGACTTCTTGTGCTACATGGAGGCAAAAGTTTGGATTTTTTTAGAAAAGAAAATCAAATTTGAGATCGCACTTGCCATACTACAGTGGAAAGCCCCAGTCCGACCATCTTGGAAATATTAGTCCAAAAATGAGTGATAAGTCGATTTGCATATGTGTGTTTCTCCAGTTATAGCCTCATCTTCAGAAAAAAGTTTAAAAATTGCTAATAACTTTTTCCAATTGACAGAAGAATTTAACAACACGGTGGGCGAATTAATCTGAAATGTGAAGCGGTAGCTTCTGCACATGCGCAGTAAAGCCGAAATGCTCTGCGCACGTGCAGTAACAGCATATATGGCGAGCAACATTACTGGAAAGTAATCCAGCAAATTTTGAGTACATTATGCCTTTAACTGATTTTTAGCAAATGTCCCGGGCTAAAAATTAGCTAGGTATCACCTGGGAAGTAAAGTTTGTCTCATGTGGTTTTTCTAGATCAGAATTTTTATGAGGAATAAGAATATGTTAGGTAAAAAGGCTGAATCCTGACGCATCCCTCAAATAGGGGTGTTATTGCCGTTTGGTTTCCCAAGAAACGTACATTGCCCAATCATATATTCTGTTAATATTGAAGACAATAAGATATCCTGACCGTGTCATGACCTAAGAATTCAGCGTATTCAGGTATTTAATATAATGTACTTGATGTAAATGGATACGAGGGTAAATAAGTTGGAGGGGTCACTAATTGACCCCCTTTTTAAGAAATACAGGAAAAATCTTTAAACTATCCAAAATATCAGCAATTAGCTAGTAATATGTTTCAATCGCAGAACATAGTTTTCAGGGAGAGTAAAGGGGTCTGGTGTAGGGTCTTGTGAGGTGGCAAAATGCAGTATTTTGGGGTGGCAAACCATGGGGGTGCACTTCAATATGCACTTATATGTTGCCCTATAACCATATTGTACGAAAATAGCTTGTCCAGTGTTGAAGGAAAAGTTTACTCATGTGGTTTTTCTAGATCAGAATTTATGAGGAATAAGAATATGTTCGGTAAAGAAAACCTGATTCCTGACGCACCCCCGCAATATGGTGGTTCTTTTCCGGGGTGGCCAAATAAGGCTATATGATTACATATGAAGACAAATAAAATATACTGACTCGTAAGTTAGTTAAGTATCATGTACTTGATGTAGTATTATATAAACCAGGAAAAGAGTGGGCCTAACACAGTACCATGCGGAACACGTGATGGATGAAACATAGCAGGTTTCAGACTAACTCGTGTATGATTCAAATGGTTTGCTAACGTTGATGTTAAAAAACAAGGAGAGCAAATTGTATCAAATTACATGATTTTTAAAATTTTAATCCTTTTTCTGATATAGAAATCTTCAAAACATCAAATAGATGTAACGTGCGGGTTGAAATTTGAACCACTTATTTCAAGTCATTTTAGCGTGTATTCAATGGGAGTGTTATTTGGTGGTGTGCGCCCTTCGCTGCCGCGCGTTAGCCTCGCTGCTAGGCATCGCAAGTCACATGCACAGGAGGGGCGAGGACTAGTCTGCTAGCACGACCTGAGTTCATGTCTGTCACAATATGCTTCACTGATCAGTATCAGATAACGTCCAATGTTAAAGGTATCGGTGACAAGTTACAAATTATTGGAACTAGGTGCGAGACCGAAGAGCGAAAACTGCTTTGGATTTGGTAAGTTCAACGGAGAGAATTTAGTCTAATAAGTATTCTGCCAACAGTGTGGCAAACACCCTAGCTAGGCTACGAATTCGGCAACGACGACGTTAACGGAAATGGTGTCTGGGACAGTTAGGGCCCATGACATTTCCAATGCAATGGCAATGAACTTATGCCCATTTCCAATCGGGCCCCTCAGCTTGGACAAGTCACAGGCCGGGGCGGAGCCGACTTCCCAATATGGAGTCAAGGAGGATTAAAATAAGGAGATGACACTTGTGGAAGAACAGTGGTCCCTGGGCCGTGGATTACAGGGCGCTTTATAAAGACTTGGGTTAGATTTTAAGGGGTGAGACACAGCCCTGAAAAGTCCAGGCAAAACTCGGGGTAGGCGATAATATTGGTGGACTATGGACTTAAAGAGTCCAGTGGCGTGTGTAAATTTCTTGTTGACTTGATTGGGGGGGGATGAGGGTGAAGAAAATTAGAAATAAAATGGGGTTTGTGAAAAGACTGAATGTGCGCGCGAAGACCGCCCGCTAAAAAATTTTGCATTTGAAGCTCGAAATGGTTTTATAATATTAATTGTTAATTATTTGACCAACTACCATGCGCGGAAGCGCTGCGAAAATTTACCATTTTTAAACCTTTGGGTAACAAAAAATGGATTATTTTGGTCACCAAAACACATGAAAGGCATCAAATTGGGGGGGATGATTGTATTGGACCATCCCCCATCATCAAATTATATTGGGGGGATAAATATCCCCCCCGGGGGGGACTTACGCCATGTAAAGGTCCATGGTATGGACATGGCTGAGTAGACATTTTCCAATTTTTACATTTTCGTACCCAACACTTCATATCGCAACACAGATTTTTAAAAGGAACCACGGGGGGAAGTGTTAAATTTCAAGGATAATATATACCCCAAACTGGCCCAGGGCGCTTCTCTGTTTCGCGACCACGGTATCAAGATGCATGGAGTTGGATTTGACCCCGTTTAATGACGACAGAGTAACAAGTTGTAAACAAAGCTCACACGCTGGCTAACCGCACAGCCACACTCCAGATATACTCTCCTTGTCGGTTTCTTTTCTGGGAAAAACTTGAATAAAGCTATTATGTTCTGATTCTCCTTGTCCGGGTACGGTCACCGCTGGTGCAGCCGTCGACATACAGCACTTCATAATAGTATTTTAAGGCATCAAATCAAGAAAAATTATGCCATATGATACAAACGACGACGCCTTCACGAGGAAGTCAACTGTGACGTATGCAAGAAAAGGGCCACGCCGCACGTCCGTTCCACGATGACGATCATGACGCGTACGGTACCGCGGTTTGTTACCCGGACGTCACTTCTGGGTCACGCTTGCCAGCGCGATAAATACACTTTCAGTTTTGGAATTCCTTTTGAAAGCTTGTCCAAAAACACATGATATTGCCCAATTTTATCAAATATACGGTTCCTCAATTACTGCTTCATGCAGCTTACATGATACCAATACATAATATGAACGAAACCATTTTTTGGTGGTATTATAAGTATTGTTTTGAAAAGCATCTGTCCATGACCTTTATTGAAACACGTAGAAATTGGTGTTATATGGAGCTGGAATTTCTGACTGCTATAATATGAATTACGGTTTAATTAAGTTCTTTTTACACAAACAAAATTGTAGGGAACTAACGATTTCCAGGGGATTCAATGAAGGGACCCGAATGGTAGCTCCAGGGCCGTAGCAAAATAATATATAAACTTGTTACATTAAAAGCAGATATCAATGAACCCCTAAAGACATTAAAGGAGCAAATTTTGATACTAAAAATACCAAATTCGACCTTGAAAAACTGAAATAGGCGCATTTGAAAACAACACTTAATTAACCATGTGAAACATCCAGTGTAGGAAACCATTAAACTGGGATGGAACCTTGGTCGCGATGAGGGCGCTATTATAGCCGAGTCATGCATATTGCGATGAGTTCAATACTCTCTGGTTACAACGCGTGAACACGAACTTCTTAAGGTTCGCTGAGGTTAAACCATAAGGATGGACCATAATTTCGTTGGTATGCCACGAACTTAGGTATTTCCATAGCCATAGTGAGGGGTAAAGGAGCAAAAGAGGACAGGCGCTAAGTGTCACCCCCCTGATGAGGCCCAGTCAGGGTTTCCAAAAATTCTCAGCCCAATTCGGGGTCCGGTGGGCCAATGCGCGAAAAGTAGCCCAAAACCACCGAAACAGTCGCCCAAACTTATAAAGGCCTAAATATTGAAATGGGGAGGGTCCAAAACACCCAAGCTTGTGTTAATATCATTTTGGACTCGATCTCATTACTCATTTTAGTAAAAACAAACAAACAAAAAGAAAACATTGCATTACATTATATGGCATCATCTATAACATCATTGCATAAATATATTACAAATATTACAGTGTCTTACAATTTAGAAAACTTAAATGACAGGATGGAATGGCAGCTTTTTTTTTTTAGAATCCGAATCTTCTCAATTTCACTGGATCAGTTGCAGGACCATCCTAACAAATTTAAAATTTGTACAGATAACTTTGCTAAAACTTAACGTATAACTTTGCCTAATAAATATTACAAAAATGAAAAATAACAATATTATAGAATTCTAAAAATACACACATATTATACAATTATTAAAAATATAACATATTATACAATTAGACATCGAATTATCGGAAATATACCAATGTTCAAATTGTACAAAGAAACGTGAGAGAAACTGTTCTTGCTAACATAAACTATTACAGAAATGAAATATACCACACATATTTAATAGGCCTAAAATACATATAATTCATGAGGTGTCTCTTTGCTAAATTAAAAAATACAATTTCTTTAATGAATTATCAAAAATTTACAATAAACATCGAAATATCGAAGTACATCAAATTTAGTTATAGCAGAAACGACGGGAAAAGGTAATTGTAAATATATTTACTATAGGCCTAAAATATTTCAATGAGTAGTTTATTTTTCTAAATAAAAATTACAAAAATAAACAATCCGGTTTCAAAATAAACATGAACACTAAGGCTAGATTAAGAGTACCTTCAACTCCCTCTTACTCCACGTGATCGTAAAAATAGAAAACTTAACCCGCACTGCGCACTCTTTGATGCTGGCGGAGAAATTTTACCTCGAAGATTGTGAAGATTGATTTAATTGTGCACTTCCCACAAGATCGCTTCAACAGCAGTTACCCAGATTAAGCGCATTAGGACATTCATTACCATACGCTGTAATTTACCGTGTGCAACCCCCCCTCCCCCCCTCCCCCCGGTATTACTTAGGCTAAGCTGTTTACTGATGTCTACGATGTCTTACAGAGTTGCTCCCAAAGAGGTTCTATTATAGATAGAGAGCAAAAAACGTACGTAATCTTTAGAATTCACCGTCTCGCATGGTTTGCCGACCAAAAAGGAAAACCTAGAGTACCAACAATTAGAAAGCAATGGCTGCTCGCTGCTTCCACATAATGTGGGTGCGCTTTACAAATACACTAATTGGTTAGTGATACAAATTAATGTTGTGTTAGAGGTGGCCAGGTGTAATAATAGTTTACCATTATCATTGTGCTCAGATACTCTTTTTCCTCATAATGGCACATGCGCGCTTAGGTGAAAAGATGGATTCATTGAGGCGGTTTATTAAATCAAGACGATGATGTGTCATTTCAATCGTTGCGTGGCCAGGGTAGACAAAATTTAACCACCCCAATAGCACCCAACATCCACACAATGATAACTATTTTGGCGGATTGTTGTATCGAATTGACATTATGCGTGTATACAAGCACCCAAACTGAAGAATATCCGTTTTTTGCCAATATTCAAAATGTCAGAGCCCAGCACGGACGGACTGGTTTCTGAATGAGTTTCACACCTTGGTTGTCTACAATAATTTCTTTGTATTGCATTGCCACTGACTGACAGGAGGCTTTTGTCATCCGTCACACACGGCTGCACACTAACCCCACGGGTGGTATCGACGCGAACCCGACAGCCCTTGTCGTTATGATCTTTTCTTTGCGTGATGACCTTCTTTACAAAGTTCGCGGGAGAGATAAAGGCTTCGCGGACAGGAAAAGTGAAAAGTAGCCCAACAGTCGCGAATTCGCGGTGGGCTTTGCGTGTAGCGGGTGCGCAAGTAGCGAAAGTCGCCCAATTGGGCTAACCAAATCGAGGTTTGGCAACACTGTGCCCCCAGTTAGAGTAACTGTTAGTTTCGCGAGGGGAAAAAATATCCAGAATAGATAACAATTGTCGTGACCTTCCGTTCTTGCTCGTCGCAAGATCAGTATTATGACTTCGGCCACAAGAGCTCTTCCCTGATTCGCGCCAAGGCAGAGTTCACAGATGAGGAACACACAGGCGCTTTCACGATTCGGCCCAGGCGCGCCCTCTTCCCAGACTTAGGCCAAGGCGCCTTTACCCGATTCCGCCCAGGCGCTTTCCCGATCGTCCCAGGAGAGCTTTCACGATCGGCCCACCCAGTGCGGCCCATGCCAATTTCGCCCACCCAGTTCGGGCCCCCTTCCAATTCTGGACCCCACTACCACATTCCCGGCCACTACCAATTAGGGCCCCCATCCCAATTCGGCCCACTTACCAATTCGGCCCCATACCATTTCGGCCCAGCACAATTCAGCCGTCCATTACATTACGTGCAGGCACCCGTACTGATTTCGTTCTGTAACAACATCGATCCTACTCCGCGGCAGTTGGGGCGCCCGCATGAGATCAAATGGGGCGACGTGTCGCCCGATCTGACGATGTCCACTCATTTGGCGCGGTTTGCTATTTTGACTTTTTGAGCTAAATCAGTGAGACCACAAAGGCAAAGATTCTTCCACAAAAAAATTATTTTCCCCCATTAACTTTAAATAAAAAAATCTAAAATCTCAGACGCCGTTTCAACCCCATTGTTACCCAGCGCCGGGACTCTTGTGCTACATGAGGTAAAAGTGGGATTTTTTTAGAAAAGAAAATCAATTTCTGAGATACGCACCTTTGCCAACTCAGGGAAATCCCCAGTCCACCAGCTTGAAATCTAGTCCAAAAAATGAGTTGACAGTGATACGTCGATTTGATATGCGTGGGGGTCTCCAGCTATAGCCTCATCTTCAGAATACAAAGGTTAAAAAGTGCTAACCTTATACTTTTCCAAATTGACAGACAGAATTTAACAAACGGTGCGTATTCATCTGAAATGTGAAGACTTCCCCCGGTGAGCGTCACTGCCCCATGCCGCAGTAAAGCCGAAAGGCTCCTGCGCACGTGCAAGTATCAGTCCCAGTAGTAGTAACAGCAAAACTAGGGCGATGAACTTACTGCAGAAAAGTAATCCAGCACTTTTGAGGAGTACCGATTTCTGCACTTTGAACTTGGATTTTACCAAATAGTCCGGGCGAAAAATGAGCTAGGTATCAACATGGAAGGAAAGTTTATCTCATGTGGTTTTTCTAGAGAAGAATTTATGGAATAATAAGAATATGTTTGGGGTAAAAGGCCTTGAATCCTGAACGAATCCTCAAATAGGGGGGTTATTGCCGGGGGGTCGGTGGTGGTCAAAAAAAAAAAGTACGGAAAGAAAGGAAAATTCATATATGACTGGGTACATTGAAGACAATAAGATATCCTGACCGTGTTTTACGACCGTCGAATTAAGGCTATTCAGGTATTTAAGTATAATGTTACTTGATGTAGTAATGATACGAGGGTGTAAATACGTTGTAGGGGTCACTAATTGACCCCTTCTTATTAAGAATACAGTGAAAATTCTTTAAAATAATACAAAACAAACTATCAAAATTTAAGGTAAAGTAATACTGTTCAATCCAGAACACGTAGGGTTTCAGGGAGAGTAAAAGGTCTTGGTGGAGGTCTGGTGAGGGTGGGCAAAAGCCAGTATTTTGGTCCCGGTGGCAACCCATGGGGGGGTGCACTTCAATATCGACTTATATGTTGCCTATACAGATGGTACGAATATAGCTTTCAGTGTGGAAGGAAAGTTTATCTCATGTGGTTTTTCTAGATCAGAATTTTATGAGGAATAAGCATATGTTAGGTTTAAAGGCGAAAACCTGATCATGAAGCACACCCCAAATAGGGGGGTTATTTCCGGGGGGGCCAAAAAAATGCTATATGGTATCGACATATGAAGAACAAATAAAAAATACTGAGTATAGTGATAAGTATAATGTACTTGTGTAGTATTATATATACCAAGGGCAGTAAGTGCTAGCGGTGGCAAGCTGGTGTAAAATACAGTATTTTGGGTGGCAACCTGGGAGGGGGGCACTGAATATAAATTATATGTGCCCTACCAGGTGGTACGAAAATAACTTTCAGGGGTGGGGGTGGGATTTTTCTTAGATAAAACGTGGTGATTGAAGTTGTAGGTTGATATTGTAGAGAACAAGAGTTCACCTTGCCTGGTTGTAGATTGAAGCATGGGGGGTTAGGGTGTCAGTTTGAGGTCAAATGGGGTCAAGGAGAGGCATTCGAATTCGATATTTATACGCTCAAATTGTATTTTTAACGTAAAGCGCTTGACCTTCTAATTTGATAAAGCGTCTGTATCAATGTTTGTGTTGTAAAAGGACCACTAACCCCTTGACCTCCGAACAAGACCCCCTACCGATATCCGCACCCATGCCGGTAATGTAAATTAAATTAGTTCTGATTATCACCTATCCATTGTAATAATACTTTTGTCCATGATTTAAAAATTGCACATAAAAAACACAACAGTAGTTAGTTTGTGTTTTTTGTATTTATCCCCCAGCCTATAGTCATTGTCAATCATTAACATCAAGCATTAACACTTAAAGGGACTGATGGCATGAAAAATGACATAATGAAAAGGAACCCTTACTGAAATCACTTCAAGAGTTTTGAAACACAATTTTGGATGTTTACATTCTGTAAACAGTAAACATGAAGAGTTCCAAGGGGGAAGGTGGCAGTAAATAAACTAGATTAGTAGGTGACTACAGGTTGGTTGATCTTATTGTAATCATACTGATTATTTTTAACTCACCCCCCCCCCTCACGAACGTTTTTGTTATCACATGAAGCAGTGGGGTGTGCGAAACAACAAATAAAAAACTAGACACTTTTCACGTTTAGTTTAAATGGTAATGTTTGCAACCAAATTGTAATGTAAATTGCAGGGTGACCATCAGTATTATGCTATCTGGCTGTGGTGGTGGTGGTGGTGGGTGGTGGGGGCGCTCCCATGTATCTTTGTGGATATCAGTACCTTGCCGTTCCTTGAACCCCATTTTTCAGCAACCTGAACCTCAAGACCCCATTCATTTCAAATCTACCAACCAATGACGCCCCTTTTTTATAATTATCAACATAAAGCTTCAATGACCCTTCTTTAGTTCAATCTGGTATTACAATTGTAGGCCACATATAAGCTCGCATAATTGAAGTCTACACTGGGTCCTGCACCCCCAAAATACTGCATTTAAACAATTTATTATTTTCATTCGTAGTTCTTAATAAGGGGTTGTGTAGTTACCCCTAAACTTAGTAATCTTGTTTCCTTCATATGTACCATAATCTGGATTTTGTTCTTATTTTTTGACCCACCAGAAATAACCCCACCTAGATAGGGGATGCGTTCAGGATTCAGGCTTTTTACCTAACATATTCTTATCCTCATAAAATTATAAAAGTCTGATTTGGAAAAACCACATGAGATAAACTTTCCTTCCAGGTGATACCAAGCTCATTTTTAGCCTGGACCAATTGAGTCGTCTATTATATTAAATATCGAATGCACTCCCTTGAACCCCATTTTGACATCAAATGACACCCAAGAACCCCACCCCTCCCACCCCTAACGCTTTCAATCTACAATCCAATGACCCCTTTCCCCTAACAATATCAACATAAAAACTTCAAGGACCACTGATCATGAACAAAATCCACCACACCCGAAAAGCGATTTCTCATACCAAATAGTGGCACAATAAAAGACAAATTGATTTTTTATTCAACGCCCCCTCAATGGGTTGCCACCCCAAACTACTTTATTTTACCCTATTGCATCTCACCAGACTCACAGAAATGAACTATACCATCAAATGAATGAAACACTGTTCAGGATTGAAAAAAGCCCACTTACTTCCTAACTGGGCGTAGCCGTTTTTATTTTCAGGAGTTTCAGTGTATTTCTAATATTGGGGGGTTCGTGACCCTACAACTTACTTGCCCTATATAAATTACTACACTCTAGTACACTTCTACCAAATACCCGAATATGCCTAAATAAATTGTGGTCAATAGACGGTCAGTATATTTTTATTTGGCTCTTTCGTTGTCACCATATAGGTATTCCCCCCCCCCGCGAAAATACCCCCATTTAGGGGTGCGTTAAGAGAATCGGACTTTCTACCGTCAACACCACCCACTCCATTCTATTTCCTCATAAAAATTCTTGATCTAGAAAAAACCAAATGAGATAAACTTTTCCTTCCAACATGAAATCCTCCACAGTTTGTACCATCTGGTATAGCCACCATATAATGCATATTGAAGTTGCACCCACCCCCCTGGTTTGCCACCCCAACCACTGCATTTTGCAACCCTCACCAGACCTCCACCAGGACATTATAACTATCCTGAATACTCCTGTTCGTGAGTGAACAAATTCACTTACTTCCCTAATTGTGGTTTTTGTACCCTACCTTCAGCTACCACCGCACGATTTCCACTGTATTCTTAATAAGGGGGTCATTTAGTGACCCCCTACAACTATTTACCCCTCGTTATCATTACTACATCAAGTACATTATACTTAAATACCTGATAAGATGATTCTAAGTTATACAACGGATCAGGATATCTTAGTCGTCTTATGAGTACCACATAATATATGATTTTTCTAATTTTTTTGACCCCCCGGACAATAACCCCCCTATAGTGGGATGCGTTAGGATTCGGCCTTTTTACCTAAACATATTCTTATTCCTCATAAAAATTCTGATCTAGAAAAAACATATGGAGATTTAAAACTTTCCTTCCAGGTGGTACCTAGCACTTTTAGCCTGGACCAATTTAGGCGTATATCTTAGTATAAATACATCGCAAATGCCTCTCCTTGACCCCATTTGACATCAAAACTGAAAACCATATAACCCCCCCCCTCCACCCTAATCGCTTCAATCTACAATCAATGACCCCTTTTCCCTCACAATATCAAACATAAAACTTCAATGACCACTTATCTATGAAAAAAATCCCACACCCAAAGCTATTTCACCACACACCTAGTAGGCACATAAAAGACAAAGTGATATTCAATGCCCCCTCACGGGTTGCACACCCCACAAATACTGTATTTTACCCTCTTACCACCTCACCAGACACTCCACAGATGAACTATACCCACACTGAAACTA
This sequence comes from Ophioderma brevispina, assembly GCA_023653785.1. Taxonomy (NCBI): domain Eukaryota; kingdom Metazoa; phylum Echinodermata; class Ophiuroidea; order Amphilepidida; family Ophiodermatidae; genus Ophioderma; species Ophioderma brevispina. The sequence continues at coordinate 12,859 of JAMKCH010062538.1, forward strand.
TGTTCAGGATTGCTTGAACAAAGATTACTTACTTCCTAACTTGGGGTAGGTTGTATTTCAGGATTGTCAGTGTATTTATTAATTTGGGGGGCTTAGTCGACCCATACAACTACTGGCCCTAGATAAGGCTTTTTACTAAGCTATTACATCCATACCTACTAGACCCGAATTATGCTAACATAATGTGTCCACCTAGACCTGGTCAGCTAATTTTATTTGTCCCTTCGTATGGACCAGATAGTATGTCCCCCCCCCCCCCCCCCCCGCGAAAATAACCCCCATTTTAGGGGTGCGTTTCGGAATGGACTTTCTACGGACATATTCGTATTCCTCATAAATTCTGATCTAGAAAAACCACATGAGATAAACTTTCCTTCCCACAATGAATGAAAATCTATTTTCGTACCATCTGATTATGGCCACATATAAGTCGCATACTGAAGTTGCACCCCCCCCCACCCATGGTTTGCCACCCACAAAATACGGCATTTGCAACCTCAACCAGACCTCCAACAGACCGCTTACGATCCTTGAAAAACTACGGGGTTCTTGATTTGCAACAAATTACTTATTCATAATTGTGGTATTTTTGTATATTTTAAGCGATTTCACTGTTATTTCTTAATAAGGGGGTAATCTTAGGGACCCCCTACAACTTATTACCCTCGTTATATACATCAAGTACATTATACTTAAATACCCGGAATACAGCTTAATTCTAAGGTTATTACACGGTCAGGATATCTTAGTTGTCTTTAATATGTACCATAAATATATGATTTTCTTAATTTTTTGGAAAAAACAGGAAGGGGGACCCTCCCCCCCCATAACCCCCCTATATTGAGGATGCTTTCAGGATTCGGGCCTTTCCTTACCGAACATATTTTTATTCCTCATAAAATTCTAAATCTAGGGAAAACCACATGAGATTAAACTTCCTTCCAGGTGATACATAGCTATTTTTAGAACGGAATAAAAATCATTTACTGAGGATAAAAGTAATATGATAGTACTATATCCGAGAGTTTAACAAGATGGTGAGTATGATTTTTTTATGGGGAATTGGTCGCCCAATTCGCGTAGTCGCTTAATCGGAGCAACTCGCCCCCGATTTTGAAGAGCCTCGGTCTCGGCTGCGGGGGCTGGGGGGGGACTTGTTATTTAATGGTGGATATCCACGCTCGTGCTAATGCCTCCCAAACCGTTGCCCTAAGCGTCGTATCATGTCACTTATTGGCGTGAAACACACATTAAGCATGTTATTTGGTTGATGTTGCTACCCTAAACCTTTTTAAAAAAAGTGGCTTTGGGTTTGGAAGTTGATACCATTAAACAAGTGTTTTGGTTTAAGTTTACTCCCCTAAACAAGTAGTTGCATACAATTTAAAATACACCCTAAAACAAGTATTTTGAACATTAGGTTTGTTTTTTCTACCCTAAAAATGCAGTACACATGTGATGCGATCAAGCAAAAGAGGTTGAAGTCGGTCAGATTCACAAGTTTACTTTTTCATGTAGACGGGAGGCATCATTTAAAAAGTTACATGGAAATTGACAATTAATTCTCAAAGATGTGATCAGTTGAAGGGTGGCCAAAACGGATGGGACAAGTTGTGGTAGACTTTTTGTGGCACGACTTTTGTGGTACGACTTTTGTGGTACGACTTTTTTGTTGAGTTTTCCGAGCCCAGTTAATTTTTATGACCGAGTTAACATTGGCATGAGTTCATACCTCTGGCTGTGGGAGAGACGCAGGGGGGTTTCTAAAGTAAATAAGCATACGCACGCGCGCGTCTGGCTGTTTTAGAGGACAAGTGGCGTAAATTTCTTTTGACATTGGGGGGAGGGGTTGATGGAAAAAATTAGAATGAAACGGGGATGCTGAAAAGATCCATACTAGCACATGTGCGCGCGCGCGCGCTAAAAAATTTGCCATTAGAAGCTAATATCGTTAAATGTAATGTAATGAGAACAAAATGCGGAAACTTTATTACCATTGTTTTCAATACGTATTATGGTAAAAGATGAGTTATTTTTGGTGAACAAACACAATCAACCAGGAATCAACATTGGGGGTGGATCGTATTGACCATCCCCATCTCAAAATATGGCGGGGATAATCCCCCCATTCCCGGGATTTACGCCTATGTAGAGCGCAGGAAATAAGCATACGCACGCGTGCGTCTGGCTGGTTTAGAGGACGCAGGAGGTTCTAAAGTAATACGCATTCGCACGAGGAGTCTGGCGGTTTAGACGGAGCAGGGGTGTTCTAAAGGAAAGACGGCATACGCACGCGCGCGTCTGGCTGTTTAAGCTGACGCGGGGTGTTCTAAAGTAAATACGCATACGCCACACGCGCGTCTGGCTGATTTAGAGGACGCAGGGGTTCTAAATAAATAGCATAGGCAATTGTTGAATTCTATTGTAAACAAAAAATATTAACAACAGACTGTGGGCACCAAAATGAACGGACTCAATTATCATTCTGAACTCTACAAAAATCGCATGTGTTATCCGTTCTAGAAACAATCAAAAAAAGATTGTAATGGCGTTTTTGTTTTTTGTTTTGTTATGGAGTGTTTTGTCAAAATCTTTAATTTAAAAGATGGTAAAGTGGTTTTTCGTAGAATAGATGTCATCATCATGTGAAACATTTGTAGGTGATGTTTTATTATTATAGTATAAGCTATTTTACGATTAGAATAATATAGATAGAATCCATAGCTAGAAGTACATTACATGATGCTTGTGTTGAAGACTTAAAGAAAGTATTTGTAACCGTCCATAACATACTGATGTATAAGAAACTGTGAATTGAAGATGCTTTACTTGATTTGATAGTAGCAATTTCGTTGCCGTGTTGTAAGATTATTGCCACTCCCTGTGACCCATGTTATACCCTAAAGTTAAAGTATGTTATTCACATTAAATCGTATGAGTAGTATTTTTCTACCCCTCGCCATCTTACCACAATCAATTGTTTGGTGTCGCATCATAGCTACTTGTCACAAGAGTTATATTC
>JAMKCH010062543.1:0-17905 GCA_023653785.1 Ophioderma brevispina
CTGGGCATTATATAGAGTGCTAATTTTCCGAGGGATGCCAAATAAATCCGACCTTTCCCCATTGCACAACACCCACCCACCCACCCCCTGTTTGTGTATTTATAAGTAGGATTTGTATTATTCTGTCCGTTCCTTAAAACAGTGTTTTGGGGCGTGTGTTCGACGATTCCATTCCATCTGAGAGGCGATGTGCTTTACCCAATCACTTATAAACTTCGATGTCACGATACCGAATAAAATTAAGGCCAGTCATTAAAAAATGTCCCTTTGCTCACTAAGAAAAAATTACAAAGCAATGCACTGCTACTTCCACAACCAGACTTGAACAAACCTGAAGCATTCAACATGAGAAAATGATATGAATAAGTTATATTACCCACCAATTGAAAGTTCTTTTAACGTCACTAAGGAATACTAGAAAATCTGATACGTTTATTAATTTATTTATTCATCTTGTTCCAGAAATAATATTTGACAGTTTGGGCCATCATTTAAAAAGTAGCTTAGAGTTTTGGTCCACTCATAACAAACTACAATATTTACGGGTGGCCCAATCCTCCTCTTCACACCCAGCCTCGATGTTTCGTGCACTGTATATCTCCGTTCTTTGATTGACGCAAAACAAAGGAATCGATAGAGTGTCTAACACTTTAACACAATCTATTTCAATTGAAATCTGTTTTGAAGCCTTTACATATTCGATACAAAAAATGTTCATGTAAAAGGGGTTAAAGCGGTCATATTCTGTTGACCAAAGTTGAGCATTTCAGCTTTAATGCGACTTTTTTAGTTTTTTATCCTCAACACAACTCCCCCTCCACATGAATTATTAACCCATCGACAATAGCGTTTACTGCCTGCAGGAATAAAAATCAGACTATAACACCTTTACCGGCCCAGTTCAGACAACCATAGTGTATAGCATTCCTACATTGTCTGTTTTTTTGCATCTAGGTTTCCAGTAAATACCATAACCTAGGTTGAATGTTGCATTACACTCTCCCTTTGTCAGCTAACAATGCCTTAGGCTAGACATGCAAACATCCTGTGCAGATCAAATGATCTATAAATCCTTAGTATTGCAGTGGCTTTTCAAAAAGGACTTGGATTATGTGGTAATTATTCTACCAGCCTAGATCACCCAAAGCCCAAAAGAGAGATATCATAAATATCTTTGGTTCTCGCTCTCTGGCATATTTACCCACTTGGCCATAAGGGTGCTAACACCATAGAATATAAACACTGATTTCGTTGTATTGTAAAGGCAAGCCGAGGACCATAACTTCTAAATTATAATAAAAAAACAACAATATTTGAACTACCTTGAAACGAAAGAGCTAATATAGAGTTCACAGACATTTAACAACACTTCTCCAGCAAGTGTAAATGCTAGTGCACTTTATAAAAGAGCCGTCTTGTGAGAAGAAAATTAATCGTAATCCTACTATAAATGACAGTACTCTTCTCCTCATACTGACAAGATATGATTTTGAGGGAATTGCGTGCCTCTTCTGATAACCTTTATCTCTGGTTTTACTGATGTTTCAATACAGTCGGCTGTTTCTTTTCTTTGATCAACTTAATATCCCTCAACTTTCTGTGCAGTCCAAGATACTCTAAATAGGTCATTTCAAAAGCCAAGCTTTTCGAAAATAGCATCTAAGTCGTCTGGTTTGGATGGCCTTTCTACCAGCTGAATTTGATTTTTTTTCACGACTGATGACTTATATTTTAGCCTCTTTGAATTATTCCTTGGGACACGGGCTTTTGTCTCCATCCCAGCGGAAGGGGATCATCACTTTGCTTCCTTAAAAGATCGGACCCTAATGCGTTAAAATTATAGTCCTATTTTCTTATGGACTACGGATTAAAAAATATTTACAAAATTATGGCAAGCGGCTTAAACCTGGTATTGACAATCTATCATAATGGAGATCAAAATGGATTTATGGCCGGAATATTGACTGTAATATTATATTTTATCGCATCTAATTTAGTTTGCTTGAGAGTTATATTCCTGGGTCAATTTTTCTGTTAGAAAAAGAATTCGACAGTGTTGAACATGCTTCTTATTGAGGTTCTTTCTAGATTCAATCTTGGGATAATATTCATTCCACTTGGTTAGACTTTTTTTTATAATGGTAGGAAAAGTTATGTTATTATATGGTTTTCTCAGTTCCTATTGAAATGTCTCGAGGGATTTTTTAAGGCTGTCCTATTTCCCTTTTTGTTCCTTCTTGCGATCGAGATTCTTGCTATTTCCAATCCGTTGTAATGATGATATTAGGTCATTGAGGTGGAGATATGGGGAAAAAAATATTATTACTGGCTGATGATACCACATTTTTTTTCCAAGGGATTTATGATCCTTTCAAGCCCCTTTTAATACTCTTTATCAGTTGGCCTCCGTTTCCGGGTTGCAAATTAATTTGTCTAAACCTGAAGCTATCCATATTGGTAGTTGACATTTCGGTTCGCCCGACTACGACCAAACATCCTTTGGCATTAAGATTTCACAGGGTACTAGAGAAAAATAGTACTTTCTTCTGATACCAAATTTGACCTAACTTCCGATAAACAATCTGGGGCGAGCTTTAGCGATCGGGCCGTGACCTTTAAGTTGAATCAAATTGAGCAGCACATGTTTTGAAGAGCGACCCCAATTTTTCAAAATTTGATATTTTTTGCAGAGTTATTTGGTATGTTGCAACCCTTGTTATGTTGGGTCCAAATTCGGAAACCTGCATTTACATAATGTTCACATAGGGTATGAACGAACATTTTTAGAGCATTATGTAGAGGTGTTTTAAGTGTTGTTTTGTCACTTAAAATGTTGAAAACACAAATTTAAAGGAAGAAAGCAATACAATAATAACTTTCACATGATGATATATTTTTTTAGAGCTGTACAACCCTTTCGGTACACTGTAAAAAAATACGTAAATTTTATACAGGAAAAGCCTGGAAGCACATCTGCCAACAAATTACCGTTAAATTTTCATCGAACACTTAAAACATATAGATAGGTGAGTTAGTAATTACAGATATTGTGAACGTGGTAAGAGTAAAAAAGGCACTGACGAACACCCTACCCTAACTTATAGCCTATCCACAATTTTTTGCAGTGCATATACTTAAAATTTCGACTTCTTTCCTGTATTCCAAATTAACTTACAGCCAAATACAGTACTGTGATTTTTTAAAGCTTTTACAGGATTCCTGAACATTGCACTCGGGGGGGGAGGTCAGATTGTATTTTGGCATCGCTCGGATAATTTCACCTATATTAATGCCAGTAAACATTATATAGATTCTATGGTGTTAAAGTCTCATGATACGGTCATTTTTTCCGTCATCGACTGTGCGAAAACGGTCTAAATTACTCATCTACTACTACCCTTCTCTACCTGCAAAAGGTCCAACAACAACAGCACCCCCATACAACTACTGCTTCTCTCTCTTAATACCTTATCACTTTCAGCTACCCCCTGTCTCTCCCCTACGACAAATCACAGGTCTTGGAAAGGAAATTTGAAGCAAAATGTGGTGCGATATGAGTCAGATCTTGTCAATACGTCGGGTAATCGTTTGTCGGGGTAGGACATGCCAACCAAGCAGCAACAGCAAAATTCCAACGGCATCCACTTCCGGGTGCTAGTCTTTTCAAAGACTAACGGTAGGAGGGGCTCTGTACGCATATCGAACGGTTACACACAGACTGAACTAAAGACTCGGCCGGGTCACGATATTTAATCTAATGACCAGTATTGGAAATTACACTATTTTGCAGGCGGGGTTAATCCACTAACCCCGACGATTTTTGAAGTCAATATTTTTTTCTCTAAATCATATTTACTAAGATCATTGAACAAAGTTTAAGAGATGATTTTTTTAATGTCACGGTATCGAGACTTTGCCCATATTAAATGGCCTCCCCCCCGCGTTGTGTTGCATAGTGCGTATAGTGTGTATGTTTTTGTATAATTCGTTGCTCGGACCTCGTGGGATTCGATAGCGTTAATGTAGTGAACCCCCAAATACCTGCGAATGAACAAAATTTGAATTAACTAACGTTCTAGCAGTCTAGGATTTTTGAAATGGCGCGAAAATTGAAATTTCAAATGCATTTCCTCCAAATTTCTTCTACGACTAAAAGTTGGGCAGTCCCAAGAACAAAATTGCTTAAAATGATGTTTTCTTGCGTTATGTAAAAATTGAAGGAATTGCATTAAGGCGTTGTTGGAGGATTCAATCAGGTATATTAATGGCGATTTAGGGATTTTCTCCATAGAGCTCCACCGGAGTTCGGCAACCTCGAAAATCCGAACTCTAAGTATCGAAAACCAGGCGTTCGTCCCCCTGCACAGAGCTCGGCAACCACCTCGGGGGAAATATCCCAACTCTAGTATCGACATCGGGCGTCCTCCCCTCCCCACCACCGTTTTTATTTGACACAACCACCATAGAATAAATATAACTTATTTACCGTTTGTTATGGCAAAGGAGGCCCTAACGGTCACTATATAATATGAATAACTAAATTATTTTTGAAAGCTCTTTCAACTAATTCAGAAGAGTTATAAGTATTAATTAAAGGCATACCGCTTGAGTGCCCAAGCTATGAAGAACTTCCTGTTGGTCCCAGGGTGGGGGTTCATAGGACCCAATAGACCATCAGCCCAGAGGCCATTTTGGTTAGACGAATTAGGTACCAATATCTGCCACTGGGAATGTAATAGGGGCTCACTTGAAATGAACGAATTGGAGTCTGCCGGGGCCCACCGGTTGGGTGTGGTCCTGGGGGATCCCCCAAGGAGCCAAAAATGGGTGCTAAATGATGGAGGAGGTACCACTTAAATCCCCCACCATTGTGAGCCCACTCCCATGCCTATATCAGCATCACAAACGACAGACATTTTCACCGTTGGAAAAGGTCCGCCAGACCCCCCACAAAGTGCCCCCAAATTGGGCTAGGATAGATGAGCGAGGTACCACTCAGAAATAATGCCAAATTAACAAGTTGAGTTTGTGGAATACCAAATGGGTAATACCAGACAAATTGACTGTTGCACTACTGGTACCAGACACTTCAAATATGGCCACCCTAGAAACTGTTATCCAACTTGGCTAGCCTAGATATTGGGGGTACCACATGCTATCAAGTTTAAATATCTATCACACCTCAAGGGATTAAGAAGACTTATTGACAGACCAAATACCGCTGTCTTAAGGTCCGTTCATACTTCCACTGCACGCACTGACTGTGACAGTAAATTTTTACTGCAATGTTCCGTCACAGTTCCGCTGCACTCCTAATCGATTTACTGCAGGTCAACCCAGTCACTGCAGGTCACGGGTTGCATTACGTTGCAGTAAACTTGCGTAAATTTGGCACTACTGGCCAACACTGACTGCAACACACTGCATATTGCTGCCTCGCCAGTTAAATAAAGTTAACTTCGTTGCAGTACTGCATTGGTTGCATACTGCAAGTGAATTGCAGTGACAATTTGGTAGGCTGCATTGAGCACTGAAATGCAATGAGTGAAAGTATGAACGGACCTTAGACCAATCGCGAGGCTACGATTGGGGTTGGATGCGGCCGCACCCCCCCCCCCCATTTCACAAAAGATTTTGAAAGAATTCCAAAATTTAGAGATACTTTGACAAGAAAGTTACCTTTTAGGTGATGAGAGATGTTCAAAAGTCCAACAAATACAATTTGGGGAGGGTGGGGTGGGGTAGGTCCACTTTACCTAAAAAAGTACCCCCCCCCCATATTCCCATTCGTCAATATTTAAAATATTACAGTTTATGTTGGGCAATGTGATATTTTATTCGGAATCTCCAAAAAAAACATTTTGATGGTAATGTAGGCCCTTTATTGCTATAATAATTAATGTGTTTGACAATACTTGATTTTCGTTTTATTTTAGAAGGGATGAAAATTTGTCACACTAGGATGTAATTTGGTAAAGATTGACTGAATTCCAACCAATCAAAATACCAATTATTTTGGTGAAAAATCAAATTACATCTGACATAACAAAATAATTCTTTTTTTCAAGATTCTGCAATAGCAAAACAAATATACAATATTTGAATAATATTAATTTAAATATTAAATTGTAATTTTTTTGGACTTTTGAACATCTAATCACCTAAAGTGGACTTTCTTGTCAAGTATCTCTAAATTTTGGCATTCTTATGAAAAAAATCTTTTGTGAATGGGGGGGGGCGGGGTGCGGCCGCATCCAACCCCAATGCGTAGGGCCCTGCTGGTCTAAGACAGCGGAAATTTCGGTATGTCAATAAGTCATTCTATATCACTTGGGGTCTGTGATAGATATTTAAACTGATAGAATGTGGCTACCCCAATATCTAGGCTAGCCAAGTTTTTTGGATAACAGTTTTCAGGGTGGCCTATTTGGAAGTGTATGGGACGTAGTGCAACAGCAATTGGGTGGGTATTACCCAATTTGGTTTTATCACAAACTCAACTTGGTAATTTGGAATTATTTCTGAGTGGTACTCGCTCACTTCTAGACCAATTTGGGGACTTGGGGGGGGGGGGGTCTGGAGGACCTTTCCAACGGTGGAATGAAACTGTCTGTCGTTGTGAGATGATATAGGCATGGGAGAGGGGCTCACAATGGTGTGATTTAAGTGGTAACTCCTCATCTATTAGCAACCATTTTGGCTCCTTGGGGGATCCCTAAGGCCAAACCACCCGGTGGGACCCGGCAGGACTCCAATTTCTGTTCATTTCAAGTGAGCCCCTATACATTCCCAGTGTTCGATAATGGTACCGAATCATCTAACCAAATGTTCTGGGCTGATGGTCTATTGGGTCCCTATGAACCCCCCTACCCCTGGGCCACCAACAGAAGTTCTTAATTAGATGGCACTCTCAAGCGGTATTTCTTAATTACTTATCAGTTTCTGATTGAGAGCTTTCAAAAATAAAATTATTTATATCAGTAGATATAGTGACATTTAGTAAGTTCAGTTTCATGGTTCGCTCCTTTGGAGCCGGGTCACTGCATAATTTTGCTTGACACCGGGTTGTAAATTGTCACCCTGAGAAATCAGGGACTGGGTTAACAAAAAAAACCGTGTTGTGTGTTTGTGTTGTGTAAAGGATGCTGCACACGCGCTGCCACCGCGCGCATCAGTATCTTCTGGGTGCTTATGCATTAGATATATGGGAAAATCGGGCTGGACAGGTCGACTCCGACGCAGTGGGGGCCCTTTTCATGCCCCTTTCGGTCTGAACACTGGGAATCGTCAGCTGTAACCGCGCTCCTCATTTCTCCATACATCGATGCATTAAACCAGTGTGTGTGTGTTACTGATGTGCCACACGCGGCTTGCCACCGCAAATAGTATATTCTTGGGCTTATGGCATTAGATAGATGGGAAAACTGGGCGTCGGGCAGGTTAGAACACGAGGCAGTGGGGGGCCCTCTGTCATGCTCCCTTTCAGGCTGAACACTCGGAATCGTCACACTGTCACGGCGCTCCTCATTTACCATTACACTTCAATGCCGAAACCGTGTGCGTTGGTGTGAAAAAACTCTAGTGACACTTTAGGGCCGCATTTGCCACTAACAACGGTATCAGTTTATATATTCTATGGTGTCAAATAAACAAACGGGGCGGGGCGGGGAGGAGACGCACGATGTTCGTACTAGAGTGGGGATTTTCGAGGTTGCCGAGTCTGTGCAGGGGGACGAACGCCTATGTTCGATACTAGAGTTCGGATTTTCGAGGTTGCCGAACTCCGGTGGAGCTCTATGGAAAAAAAAAATCCCTAAATCGCCAATTAAAATGCCTGATTGAATCCTCAAAACCGCTTCATGCATTCCTCATTGTACCATAAGCAAGAAGAAATAATTTTAAGCAATTTGTTCTATGGCACTGCAAACTTTTTAAAGTTGTTTGTTCTGTTTAGAAAAATTGGAGAAATTGCATTTGAAAATGTCAATTTCGCGCCATTTCAACAAATCCCTAGACATGCTAGGAAACGTTATTTAAAAAAAAATTTCAAAAATTTGTTCTCTTCATTCTCATGTATTTGGGGGTCCTACAACCGCCTATCGACTCCACGAGGTCGAGACGAATGTATACAAACCTACACATGGACGCCACTATGAACACACGCGGGGGGGGGCGGGCATGTACTATGGCAGTCTCGGTCCCAGTGACATTAAAAAAAACTCATTCTTAAACCTTTGTTCAAATGATATTTCTTAGAATATCATGATTTAAGAAAAAAAAATATTGAATCAAAAAGGGTCGGGGTTAGTGGATATTAACCCCCGCCTGCAAAAAGTGTCATTACATAATGGTCTCATTTAGATTTTTAATATTCGTTGACCAGGTCTAGTATTTAGTCAAGTCTGTTGTGTTGTAACCGTGTCGATAGGCGTAGGAGCGCCCCCCCTCATACAGTTTAAGCTTTGAAACAGACTACACCCGGAAGTTGATGCTTGTTTTGAATTTGTGGGTTATGCACATGCGCATTATCAATTAGCTGCTAAAAGAGAGCGCGTGGCTCGTCAATCAGCTATTAAAAAACTCCATATATAATATATATATATATATATTATATATTTAGAATATATATATTAATATATATATATGAAGATATTCTATATATATATATATATATATCTATAGCTATGCATCATTGTGATCCAAAACAGAAGAAAACAATTTCTGTGATTTCAGACAAACATTTTTATTCCGCCAAAATTGGAATCTGAAGAGGGGAATCAGATCGAAATACAATTCTCACTAAAGGTGCGTGGACCCCCACTGATTTACCCAGTAGTAGTATGATTTGAATAGAGAAAGGCGTATTTTTTGTATTTCTCATGTTCGTCCTGAAATTTGAGCCTCAAATCCATTGCATTCCAAATATAAACAAAAAATCGCCGTTTTAGTGGTTTATTACCATAATTATTAGCAACAGTGGGGGCAACCTACACGGCAGCGCAGATCCATATCGGATCCAGATCGGATCCAGATTCTTCGTATTCAAGTTTGCGTATTCTTACAGGGCAAGATCCAGTATGCAACGCGTACATGGGTGGTATACGATGGTAGTGTTAGCCACTGCACTTTACGCGCGTACTTTAGGTTACGCGTAACAGATCCTCGATCACCAGGTTACGAGTAGCATACGTACACTTACGCTCCCAAGGTGGTGGACTGTCGCACTCACTGCGCCGTGTGAGTTCTTTAAACGGTTCTCCCGTGATCGGGATATCGAGAAAAAGGGAAACGGATCCGATCTGGATCTGCGCCGTCGTGTAGATTGCCCCATATTGGATTAGGGATTTGCAACATACATTATGGCGTCTACCATCAGAAACCGCAGGTTTGTTTCCCAAGGTACTTGATGGGGTGCATTGTTGCCAAGTGCCAGTCTCTCAACAGTAGAGGAGAAACACAATACACATAATCGGAAAAGGCACCTTTAACATGTATCTATTCACTGTACCAAATATCATAATTTAGGTTTCAAAAAGCAAGGCAGTAGATATTCAAAATACAGTATTAACATCAGAACTCAGCAGATTGCCCAATCCGGTGGAATGTTGTTTCAAGCGGAGAGCTCTAATTTTTTCCAATAAACAAGAATAGTTGCGTCAAGCAGGTATTTTTTAACGTAATAAATGTTTGGGCCTGAGGGAAAAAAGGAGAGGATCAAAAATCCTCAACCCCCCGCGTTCATAATCATACATAGATGCCCTTCTTGACTCTGTCATCCCTTCCAAATAAATTTATAGAAAGGTGGTTCATTTCTTGAAAAAGGTCTTGGGAATTCTGCAAGAACAGGAAAAGATAGAGTTTGGGGTAACAACAAAGAGTCAATACAGTGACTTTCCCGAAGATAGGACAAATTCCTGCGTTCAACAATTAAGAGTGTGCTCAGTTGTTATTCAATTTAGGCTTATAAAATTTAGCTTATAAAGGGAGTTAATAAAATGGGCTTGAAAGATCCTAAATCCCCTTGTAAAAAAAACATTGTGTATCATCAGCCAGTAAATTCTGTTTCCAGAACTTCCCACACATCATTACAAAGGATTGAAAAGCAAGACTCGCGATAACAAGAAGAACAAAAAAGGTGACAATAGGACAGCCTTGAAAAATCCCCGAGACAAACATATCATATAGGCAGGTCGGAAGTTTGTGCACACAGCATGAATGGATGGGAAATGGAGAGTACAGAATTTTTATATCGATAGTTTAGTTTATTTAGGACCTAAGCCAATATTTTTGAAGGGTGTGCAAAATTTGGTGCAGGTTTTGAAAATCCAATCCAATATGGCTGCTTTCCATGTCCAAAATAACTAAGGATTTTTTTCTAGAGACAATTTTTTGCGGTACTCCGTTGTTGTTACGCACGATGAAGTATTAATAATGTAATTGGTTATTACATTGCCTCAAAAATCCCAAGATGGCTGTTCAAAAGTCAAAAGTATGCGCTTCGTCGTAATCTTTAAAAGACCTTAACTCCTCCAGTTTTACATATTTATGATGGCAGTATTCAGTGTATAAATGCCTAAACACATAAAAATGTTATACATGGTGCCAAAAATCGGTTTACCATTAAATACAATCGGTAAAGTGTATTTAACACCCCAGAATGCATTTCGAATACATCCAGACATGTCAAGTGTTCTACACATTTTGCAGCTTAGAGGCTTGATATAGTGTCTGTATATGTATGTTTTATGCGTACAGTAGGAGACTATAGTATTGGTCACTGAAACCCTTATGTGGGCCATTTCTCTGTAATCGACCTTTTTTATATTCAAGATGGCAGCCAATATATAGCCGGCTTTAAAGATACTAAAACCTAGATTAATAATATATATGTAGTTACATCAAATAATTATTATTATAAAAGTGTTAAATGAAGGTATGGGATAAGAATTTGAAGCATTTGGACATCATTATCTGGCATTTTGTTTCGTTAACATGCAAAACTGTTGAAGATGGGAGCCAATACGGTTGCCTTTTTAACTTCTTAAAACCTATAAATTATGAAATTTTATTGTATTTAGTATAGCATCAAAATGATATTAAAGTTTAAATTAAAGTATCAGATCTATGTCTTTTGAACATCCACAAAACTCGTATTGGTTATTTTTGTATTGACAAACATGCTTAAAATTCAATAATGGCGGCCCATATATTATGAATATATGACAATGTAGTTTTAAAGATTTTGAAAGGCAGTCATATTGGTGCATCATGATTGGATAAGCATGTTAACACATATCGAATGCCAGATATGAGTTCCTACTGGGTATAGAGCCTAAGAATTATGCCTCTATCACAAATACTTGAGAGTATGGTCAAATGGATGATTCGGGAGGGCATATTGGATTTCGGGGTGGCCAATGGATTTGATGTAAGGTTGTGATCAAAACATCAAAACCCGTCAGTAGATTCCTCGGGTTTTAAAACCTGGATATAGATCATACAATTATGGCCATTTGAAGAATTTTAGAGTGGCAAGGCGGCCATATTGGATTTCTATAAAAATGCACTGCAACGAAATTCTGCACACCCTCCAGAAATTACTAGCTTAGGTCATTATTAACAAAAATCGATCGACAGAAAAAATTCTTGTCTCTCTACTTACTTGCCATTCCACCCTTCACCCACAATTCCTCCTGAATAGGATTCTTAGAAAACCATTATAACATAACTTTTCCTACCATTATAAAAAGTCTTAACCCATGAATGAATCTAGAAGAACCTCAAATAAGAAATTGTGTTCAACACTGTCGAATGCTTTTTCGATATCTAACAGAACAATTGACCCAGGAATATAACAATCAGCAAAACTCATTAGAAATCGATCCTATTATGTTGAATATGACAGAAAATATTCCGACCTTTTCATATCTCCATTTTGAATCTTCATGAAGAATATTGTCAAGACAGGTGAAAACGCCGATCGCCATATTTTTTGGCAATAATTTTGTAATCCGTAGTCAATAAGAATATTACGATAATTTTTAACGTAATTAGGGTCCCAATCTTTTTTTCGGGCAATGTGATGATGTCCATTTCTCTGGATGGAGAGAAAATGCCCTTTCAAAGGCATAATTCAAAGAGGCTAGAAATAAGTCACAATGTCTGTGAAA
This sequence comes from Ophioderma brevispina, assembly GCA_023653785.1. Lineage (NCBI taxonomy): Eukaryota > Metazoa > Echinodermata > Ophiuroidea > Amphilepidida > Ophiodermatidae > Ophioderma > Ophioderma brevispina. The sequence continues at coordinate 12,171 of JAMKCH010062543.1, forward strand.
AAATAACAACATAAAATACGCTGAATAATTCACTGATCAAGAAGGACAAGTAGCTGTTTTGAATCAGCAGTAAAACCAAGAAGAATAAGCGTTTTTCATAAAAGGCACACAGTTCCCTCAAAATCAATATCTTCTTGAACAATAGTACCATCATTCATATAAGTTCTAATAATTTCATTTTCACAAGACGGCTTTTCTAAATTGCCTCAAATTTGCAGGGTTTGCCCGGGGGTGTTCCATAGTACCCAACATTGGATTTTTTTTTCTCGATTCTCGGTAACGCAATCAAAAATGTTCAAGGAGTTTTTTTTGCTAATTTTGTCTGTTTATTAATGCACTCATCCTGATACACCAAATAAACCAGCCCGGCTTCATTAGAAATAATAGGTTGGCCTAGTACACCCCGGGCACTAAGGAAGTGAAATCTCAGAGATGTTGATAGTCAAAATTAAAGTAATTAAAATCTTGGATTTGTTTGCTAGGAGGCAATTAAATTAATATTTCATAATACTTAAATCAAATAACCTTTTATAATGCTGATGGCATCAATTTACATTTTGGGTCATGCCGTGCTCTAACTGTGTAAGTCTATGGGAAAGACCCAAAGTGTGAATTTGAAGTTTCTTCTGAAGAAAATACAAGATGGTATAAATTTGGCTATATTTTGCCATAATTAATGGTTATTCTAGAGTAGATAATGAATTATTTTGGTTCAAATCCTTATATTGGAGTTGCTGAAGATGGAAATGTGCTAACCAATTTTTTTTTCGGAGAGTGACATGTTTTGATTTCAATTAGCCAAATTTCAAGATTTTCATTTTTAATTGTGGCCCTGTGTTTTCTTCTTACGTGACCCCCATTTACCTGTGTGTCATGTCATGGATTAAAAAAAACCATGAAGTGGGTTATCCTGGGTACGGTCCTAGGCACCCCCCCCCTTGGGCCCCCGGGCCCCCCCTAGTTTTTTCTTCCACTGAAGGGGGAAGGCGTCAGCTTGTTTTTGAGAGATCAACTTGTATTTTTCTAATTTCTGAATTCTCACAAATTTCAGGAGTATTTTACTTTTTATTGGTGAAAATCGGACCTTTCGTTCACTGTTATGGTTGATCGAATTGTACAGCATCGCACAGAGAAAGACGCTTGCTTTGTTCGTCTTGTTTTCAAGTCGCTACATTTACTTTGGTTTTCATTGTTTTTTAAGAGAATGTCAAAAAAATAAATTAATTGTGGGGTGAAAGTGACCATTTACAGATTTGTTTTTTAATTTAAAAAATAGTATTATTATTAATAGAATTGGTAAATTATAGATTAAAAACAGAATTGCAATAATTAATTATTTCATAATTCATTCATGAACAATTAATGCTTCTGGACCTTTTTGCCTATACCTTTTTGCCATTTCGAAGGTTGCAAACTTGCCCCCTCCCCCATTTATCTCAAAAAATGGTTTGAACCTTATTGACTCAAAAATTTGGCCAAAACTAGTTTAGCGTACATATTATGAACCTATGAGAGGATGTTGTATAAAACCCTTTAGTTTTCGAGTTACATTAGTTTTGTATGCACCAGCAGACAATTTTTGGTAAACGCTCTCATAGGATTACAGATCCTGGCCATAGCCATTTGTTTAAGAAACAAACTGTTTTCAAATAACTTTAATTTTTTAGATCAATGGGGGGGGGGCAAAATTGTCATTTTGAATTTCTGATTTCTTTTTGTGGCCGTGAACCTTGACCCCTGATAATAGCATACCGGGGAAAAAATAGGTCGATATGATCCGAGACAGATATATATTTGATTGAAAAAGGCTCATCATACCGAACATTTTGGTATATCACTTGCTGTATTCCAAGAAACTATGTACTCTGCGATGGCAATGGATCATATATTGTATGAACATGACCCGCGTAAATCCGTCAATTTTATTATTAGCTCTTCTGATTGAAAGAGCTCCAACTATTATGTATACTATTGAGACTTACTCAGAGAGAGCAAACTGATCTCGTCCTATGCCTTTAAGTCAAGTAAACATTTAAGTATTATATGGGGTCAACTTACGGTCTGCCTTTGCAATAACAGCTAATAACACTGTAATCCCGGCGGGCGAAGGTCATAAAGCGGCACTGGCCATTTTCACAAAATATGAATTTCTTCCAATTTGCTCTCAAATGCTAGTCTAGGCCATTGGAAGAACAATATCTATTTTACACATAAATAACATATACCGGGCCAAAACAGATTGACATTGATAGGTGTGAAGGCTAAAGAGTATGCCAGTAATTTGTAGGCTAACTCTTTAAGTTTTCCATAATGATAACACGAAATGTGTATATTACATAATATTTTTGACTCGTACTCACTGATATGAAAACCACAAAGGTTATAGACCGGTCAAACAGTGTGCATAGCGTGGGAACATGCATGTTCTTGTGTTAAACGCCATTTTCGGTCGTCTTCTGAATTTCGCGTCGCCGGCGTCGCGAAATTACAAAATCGTTCCGTTTACTCATAAGGAAGCTATTTGGTCTTAATCATTTCGGGTGAGGGCTTTTTTGTATATAAAAAAGCTTTACAACCATGCAAAAAATATCGATTTTGAAAAATCTTGGAGGCGCCTATTTTTCAAATGTGCCAGTGGCTCTTAATGTTTCTTTACTGAAGTTGGGATTTAGAGGTTTCGAAATAATAGCGAGACCATGGCGACCATATCCCGCTAAAATCGCCTACATTGGCCATAATCAATTACTTTAATCTAACCAACAGACCTCTACACCTTCTGGCATATAGCTAGAAAACGTTTATTTTGAGCAAACTTTTCTCATCCAACAAAAGATGTTGGATGAAGAAATTTTGAGAAAAAGCACTTGAATTTGAATATTTGAGGAATTTTAGTTTCAAATTTGCCACGTGCCTTCATCGCTCTTCCGTCAGCAGACCACAACTAGTCGAGGAATTGTGGGTGCAGGGTTGAAATTAAGTACAGACTTTTTCTGTCGATCGATTTTAGTTATGAGGAACTAAGCAAATAATTTCTGGAGGGTGTGCAGAATTTCGTGCAGTGCTTTTCTAGAAACCAATATGGCCGCTACCATGTCAAATTCATTGCAATGGGCCATAATTTTATAATTATATCCAGGTTTAAAACCCGAGGCATACCTACTGACAGGGTTTTTGATGTGGTTTGATCACAACATTACCATCAAATCCAATATGGCCACCCCGAATTCCAATATGCCCCGAAATCATCCAATTGGGGACCATAACTCATCAAGTATTTGTGATAGAGGCATATTTCGGGGCTCTATACACATAGGAACTCATATCTGGCATTCGATATTGTTTGCTTACCAATCATGATGGCAGCCAATTGACTGCCTTTCAAAAATCTTTAAAACCTACCAATTGTCATATATTCATAATATATTGGCCGCCATTTTGAATTTTAAGCATGTTGTCAATACAAAAATACCAAATACGAGTTTGTGATGTTTAAAGACATAGATCTCATACTTTAATTTTAAACTTTAATAATCATTTTGGATGTATTAACTAAATACAATAAAGATTTATCATATTTATAGTTTTAAATGAAGTTAAAAAGCACACGTATTGGCCCTCCCTCTTCAAATTTTTTGCCTGTTAACGAACAAAAATGCCAGATAGGAATGTTCAAATTGTCAAATACTTTCCCAGTACCTTCATTTACACGTTTATAATAATAATTAGTTGATGTAACACATATATATAGATATAATATGGTTTTAAGTATCTTTAAAGCCGGCTATATTGGGCTTCCATCTTGAATAAAAAGGTCCGATTTACAGAGAAATGCCAAATACGGGTTTCGAGTGACCAAATACATATATCTCATAAGTGGTAAAGCTAAAACATACATATACACCCTAGATACCAGCCTCTCCACTGCAAAATTCGGAGAACACTTGAACATGTCTGTATTATTCGAAATGCATTCTGGAGGTTTTAAATAACCCTTCCAGAGTGTATAATGGTAACAGATGTTTGACACCTGTAGAACATGTTTTATGTGTTTGATTAAGCCGCACATCATAATATTGATACTGGAGGAGTTAAGTCATTTTAAAGATTAACGAGCGGCATATTTGACTTTTGAACAGCCAGATTGGATTTTTGAGGGCATGTAATTACCAATTCATATTAACACTTCATTCGTGAGTAACAACCCCGGAGTACCGCCAAAAATTGTCCTCTATCAAAATACTTTAGTTATTTTGTGGACATGGAGCAGCAATTTGGATTTTCAAAAATGCACTGCAAACCACATTAATTTGGCACACCCTTCAAAAATATGGCTTAGGTCCTAATAACTAAAATCTCACGATATAGAAAAATCCTGTACTCCATTTCCATCCTTCAGGCTGGTTCACAACTTCCACCTCTTACAAGTAGTTGTTTGCATGGCAGAGTATAAGTAGCGTAATGGATGTCTGTTAACAGAGATGGACTAGTATATTTACTCGTCACCCTTGCCGAGCCCGAGCCGGTAGTTGTCGATTTTTGTTTTGAAGCAAGGCTGGGCTAGGCTTGGCATGCACTGATGATTTGATGATCACTTAAATTGTGTATTGGTCGGCTACTTACTATAGTTCAAAGTAATCCATAATACCAATGATACATGTGTTACTGTCAAATATGTCCTATGCTCACACATCGCTTACTGGGGCTATCTACACGAGCGGATCAATGTGGCCAGTGGCTTGCATGGTGTATTACATACATAGGAGTATCGTGTTACTGCACACTGCACAGCCCGCAGTGTATACTCTGTTCGGTCTTGAGTCATTGAGGGTGATGTATACGTAATGACGTGACTCTGCATTCGCTTTAGCATTTCGATTGTGCTGCCTTTATTCACGTGCGTGTTGCAATGGAAAGGCCAGCGCGTGCGTTTCTAGGGTGCAAAACCTAATGCACACAGTGACGTCACCCTCAAACTTGAGATCGAAATATAGGGAGTGCGGATAGGAACACGCTTCTATCGCGGTTTCTATTGCATCACACAGTGTCACGCCTAATAACGCGCGATTCCATTACGCACTGACGTGCACGCACTTACGCGATAGATTTGATTTGTCGCAACAATCATGCTGTAATGGCATGAAAATGTGCATCGTGCAGACAGTCCAACGCACGTTCACAAACATCTGGATCTTGGAAGTACCACATACATTGATGCGGATCTGGTGCCCTGTGTAGATAGCCCCACTGTATTGTTTTCGGTCTTACATTTCCTTTGTGAACATGACATCTGGTTGTCTGTAACATTCCGCTCAGTGTTTCTTCTAAGCCTGTATGATACGATTTTGATGCAATCGGTTGCAGATTTGACGCGTGACGCGGGGCGTGACGCACTATGATGTGGAGTTTAGAACAGCAGGACTCGTCCGGACTCAATTGGCGAGTCCGAGTCACTCAGACTCATGCTCGGTGGACTCGGACTCGGGTCCCATGGACTCGAACCTCAGGGCCCCATGCCATGGACTCGGATTCACCGCAGACTCAGACCTGCTGGACTCGGACTCAATTGAACACCAGTGGACTCTGACATTCAACAAAACTACAACACACATCTATCTCTCAATACTGGCAATACTAGTACTAGTTTGAATGATCACCAGATATTATAAATATGCTGACAAACTTATCTAAATCAGATGAACATGATATTAAATAGTCCAAATGCACCATTCTCCACT
>JAMKCH010062545.1:0-13059 GCA_023653785.1 Ophioderma brevispina
TTCATAAATCTTATCTTAAACGATCTGAAGAAGAATTGAATTGGATATATTGTATTGTGAGCAAGGAATTACAAGGTTCTAATGATATTTCAGGTTATTGTGAGATATTTTTGAAATTTACATTTGCTAAGCTTACAAAAATTTAGAAACAATTTGTTTAGATTTTTCAAAATGGACAATGTTTAAAGACCCACTTCCTGTAAAATGTTTTTGTTTTATGTTTGTATGAACTTACACAACCATCACATCTCAAATGAATTTCAGAACCTCAGCTCACAATATGGCAAATCCGACATAATTTCTTTCACTAATTATTTCAGTCCACAAGTTGCAAACACCTCTCTCAAATCTGCGAAAATCTTATTGGGATGATGGGTTTGAGCAAGCAATCTGTCAGAGTCATTCATTCAAATATTTGCAATCCACCATTTCACTGAGAAAATTTCCATAAAACAAATGCACACAACCCTTACGCAAGAAATCATGATGGGGGTACTTTGTTTGGGATGAATTTAGTATTCTGACACCAATTGCAAATTCGACACCCTTAAAGGTGCGCATTCCGTCATCTTTGGGGGGCGGACCCACCTTGATTTACCCAGAATAAGTAGTAGTATCGATTTTGATATCAGATGAAAGGCCGTTTATTTTTTCTCAGCTTGTTTTATGGCGGGTCCTGAAATTAGAGACCTCAAATCATTTCATCCCAAGATTATAAAAAAACAAAAAATGCCAATTAATGTTTAACCATCAATCTTAGTACAAATGTTGAATAGGGCTTTGAAGTATTGCATTATGCATCCACCATCAAAACCGCAAGTTTTTTGGTATCCCACGGCACTTGATGGGGAGGATGTGCAAGTGGCCAGGCTCTTAATATAAAATAGAGAACATATAGACTAACATCGCGAACCAACACCTTACATGCAGATTATTCCATTGCCGGAATTCGTTTATGGTGTGGCAGATACAAAAATTCTTGCCTAATTCTCCTTTTCTGAAAACCTACCTGAATAGGACCATTCAGAGAATGACTTTGACTTGTTCTGAAATACTAATCAAAAAAAAGGAAAACATAACATGAGTTAGCATCTGAATTACATTAATATCAACCCAACAGCAACTGCTAACTTTACAGATGAATTATGACTGCAACACTAACATTCACACCAAATCAGTACAATTCGAGATGCAACTGTAATTTAACGGAAGTGTATTACAAGTTCTTAGCAATTACCTCTTCAAGCGAGCAAAGGAATTTGATATTTTTGAGAGGCATTTCAGTTATATTAGGAAAATTGTTACAAAAATGTAAGGACAACGCACATTACTGTCATACATTTTTCCATTATGTTACAACTCCCTTAAAACTTTTGTACCTACTACAGACTGTTCCAATTAAAAACTATAAATCAAATTAAAAATTATAAAAATATAGAAACTGTGCAGTTTTGCCAGATATTTTGACTTTATTTGTTAGAAAAGATCCTAAACTAAATTCCGCGCTTGAGTTCATACAATTTGATGGACCCTAGAGGAGATATTGTCAGTTGAACACAAGGATAAATACCCACTTGGGGCAAGTGTCACCTGAAGGTTCAAGAAACTAAAGGTTATAAGGCGTGCCAACATTCATTGTGGGATTAAACCCTGTTCAAAACACACGGAAAATATTGTACAGATCAGAGTAATGTATGATCATGCACTGAACTAATCAATATAATTATTTTCAGTGAAAGCAATCAGAAAACTAGAATTTCGAGGTTCTCGGCTTTCTAGGCTTCAGGGTTTTCTGGTTATTTGGGGGACGGTTAGGGCGGGGGAGGCTGGTTAATTGTGGGTTGCCCGTTGGTTCATGTGGTGTGGTGTGAGCTTCTGGTCAGAACCTTATCGGTCGCTATGAGCCATTGTTAACCGAGGTTGGCTGAATTTGATGATTGAATTGAAGCAGACGTTTTCCTGGCCAAGTTGTTTAGAATTGTTGAATTGATGTCAAATATAATTGTAATTCCGTGGCTGCATATTCAGGCGACTTGCAAGGTTTTTTTAGGTTGATGTTGACTGCATCTATCTTATTATTTCCAATCATTACACACGCAGGTAGTAGAGATTGTTGTTCTAGGTGGAAAATGGTGGTGGTCACAGGAACAGAGGATCAAACAAAGGTGCAGGAAGAAAAGACTGGTGCACGTAAAAAGGAAGGTTCGTGTGGCTAGCTACGGAGTGTGAGTGGCTTCAGGCAACTCCGGAAAAACTCCAGTGACTGAGCTGAACCAAGTAAAGCTGGTAGGGGTGTTCCAGAGGCAGATGTCACTTGAAAAAATCAATCTGTGATGGTAAGAGAATGCTACAGTGGTGATGTTGTAGCTGGTGGTGGGTAGACTATAGTTTGGTCTGATAGTATAGAACATGGCAAAGTGAAGGTGAAAGGATGTCCAGAATGAGCTGTAAGTTTTCTTGGAAAATTGATTGGGTGAATATGACGCAACGGTTTACAATAATGCCAATTTCATTCGACGAAAAAATTTCCTGCGTTTATTTGTTTTTTTATTTGAGTTTTAATTTTATAATGGATATATTTTATCATAGTGGTTATTGTGTTTGATGTAATGTATGAGTGTTCATTTCTTATTAGTATTTTAGGTTTATGTACCTACTAGCATCTTTAATTGGTTTTTCAATTTTTTAATGGTAACGATTTACTTTATAATAATTTAGTGTGGATTTTAGTGCTATTATATTTTTCATTTCGATCTGTATTTATTCAAAATTTTCGGTTTTTCGTGTATGTGTTTATTGTTTTTTTTTTATTTTACGTATTAGTCATCGTTATTTTGTTAAGGTAATTATTTTAAGGTTATTTCATTTTAACGATTTATATTATTTAAGATTTTTGTGTGTATACGGCTTTGATGTTATTAATTTTAAAATATTTTTTATTATCCCCCCCGTTTATTTTTTTTCTTCCATTTGGCTTTTAATTTTTATTATTTTGATCGTTTTCTTTATCATTTATTTTGATTGATTTTTTTAAAAAATTATTTTGGTGCAATTGTGTTATTTCATTTTATATTCTATCCCCTTTTGCCTCGTTAAACTCCTTCTCCCTTTCTGCCGTCCGCTAATCCCCACTCTCATTTCCACCTCTCTCTGTCCCCCAGTTCTACTCCCTTGATGCATCATTTTCATTTCTGACGCTTTTGCCACCTCACGTTCCCCCCACTCCGTCCTCTCTGTTTTCGAACCCCCTCCTATTTTTCTATCTTCCCTCTTTCCATACCCCCATACTACCTTATCCACTCAACACCCTACTCCTCTCCACATCGCCCACCACCTCCCATGTTCCCGGTCTTTCCCTTTTCTCCCCCCCTTGTCTGCTGTCATTCTATTGTCCCCCCTTCGCCATGTCTTTCGTCCTCTCTCACCTCCCATCAACCCATTCCTACTCCGCGGCATTTACTCCTCTTCCCTTATTCACTCCCTCCCCCGTTGTCTCACCTCCTTTTGAAATCATTTTTCCCTTTTTTTGGGGAAGGGCGGATACAAGCTGGTATATATTTTATGTTAGTATTTATTTTTATATTTACAATTTATTTAATGATATTCTAAGACAGTGTACACGGATTTATTGGTTTTATTTTTTAATTATTTTGTTATTATATTACGCATCTGTTATATTATTTTCGTTTTTTTTTTATTTTTTAATTTGTAATGATTTTTTCGTTTATGTCCTTCCATTGTATTTTATTCATTTTTATTGGGTTAATTCTTTGTTATGCTTTAGCCTAATGTATGACTTTGTGATGTTAATATGCAAAAACAAAACATCTGTACCCCAAGCAATAAAAATTTCTAAAAAATAAAAAGCACAGCCAATAGCGCATCAAAAGCGTCTAAAGCCTTGGGTTTCATCCAGAGAAACTCCACATGCATCTAATAATATCAAAGAAAGGCTCTCCCATACTATTGTCTGCCCCCCCCCCCCCCATCTCGAATATGGAATACGGCCTGGGATCCTTACCAAGCAAAGGACATAAACATCCTTGGAAAAAGTCCAAAGGAGGCAGTCCGATTCACTACTGGGGATTTCACCCGTGAAGCTAGTGTTACCGAAATGCTATCCACCCTCGGCGGCATAAGTCTACAAGAACGCAGAAAATTCACCGTTTGGGCTCTAGAAAATCCAACTTGAATTCTTTGATTGACATCTCCAAGAACTACCTTCCACCCAAGACCGACAGGGAAAGAAGAGGACATAACCAGCAAACTCAAAATCTACAACACCAATCTTGCACCACGCGCCAACTCATTTTTCCCACGACCAATAAAAGACTGGAACTGTTAAAACTCAAAAATGACAACACACAAAACCGCATTAAGCTACAGATTTTCCCAAGTAAATTTCTGTGACCACCCACTCCAGTCAAAATTCCCTGTATGGAGTCCTTGGAGGGTTTTCCTACCAAGTTCCAAGTATCATTGGTTAATTTGGCAAAAAGCTCTCCAGGTAACCCCCGCTATTTGCTCGAACCGTCATAGCCCGGGACACGACCACAAGCAATGGAGGTCTAGTCAGAGCAACCTTGGACTACCCGACTATTATAACAGTGTACTTACCAACTACATGCGTTACAAATCGCCGAGGGGAAACAAACCATCACTATTCCTTTTGGCAGCAAACCATATTTTCACTACACGTATGCGCGATTTTAAACAAAATCCGAACTCTAGAAAGCGCAATTTTAAGATACTTCTTAAAGCAGTGATGAAGCTGATCTCGTACATACTTCAAAATCCAGTAAACAACCCCAAACTTCCATTTAAATAAAAGCAACAATGACAAAAAAAACACTGTTTTTGACCCAAAAAAACTTCAAGCTAAAGATTTACACCGGACAATTTCTAGGGGGGGCAAAACACCAGGCACGACAGGTAACTGGCAGTACCATTTTCACCGGCTGAAATCGTCCAACATTTACGGACATCCGCGAACAAAAAACGGACCCAAAGGGTCCGAGTAAAAGTAATAGACTGTCGCTACGCTGACCGATTTAATATTATGTTGTGGGTGAAATGCTTGACGCAATCTCAGGGGACAATAATATGAAAGTCATGGAAATTTGGGAATATTTACGCTAAAAACTAATGTAAACAGTCTACAATCTGTTGAGGGATGGACAATGCCAATGTGGAGGGACAATTTACCCTTCCTATTTCCCACTGCCTCAAGATGCCAGGGAGGAAATAATGAAGAAAGCAGTGTTAAACAAGAGTCAATAAAGGAAAGGATGGTTGTGGTCAAAGGTCTCAGGTACTTTCAAAAAGGGTGTTAGGTCTACACTTCTGCTTAAACCTGGAGTAAAGCGAGACAACAAGCCTGTTGAATTGAATTTCCCAAGCTACATGTATTTATTAGTAATGCGAATTACAAAGTTCTAAATTAGGTTATATTACTCGAAGCAGCACTTGAACACTATTTTTATTTTAATTTGCAATAGAATGTCTTGAAGGTGATTTCAAGGGAACTTTTTGAATCAGGATCCCGAACTGGACCAAAGGTCTGTTTATTCAATTGACATTGCCAGAATAAACATCTGCCAATTTGACCACAAAAACTATGTAGTTCCATTTCAGGATGCTTGAAGGACATGACAATGCCTGCTGGGAGCATCATCATCACATCCTTGCAGTTCAACTGAGTTTAGTGTCAGTTCTGCAATAATATTGCATACATCATAAAATAAGTGTTTGGAACATAATTAATTTTTTAGAAGGGCAGCAAGTATTTTGATACTTTCATTACTTGAGGACACTTTAAAGCAGAAATAGGTCAATTTTTAATAATAAAATAATAATTTGTATTTTTAACGCGCTACATATCCACGGTAAAGTGATCAAGGCGCTGTGAGGCTGCCATGAAAGGCAGCCAGCACATCAGAGAAACCATTATAACAGAACAGATTTATGACAGAAGCTCGATTGTAGAAGAAGAGGAACCGCGAGTTACCCGGAGAAAACCTGCGGAACGAGTATGGATCGAGAAACCAATTAATTAAATAAAGCCCACCGGAGATCGAGACTCGTGAAGCGAACCTGAGACTTCATTGGTGAAAGGCGAAGGAAGATACGCTGCGCCAAACACGTTCCCCCAATCAAACACAAAAACCAAAGTATTATAGAGAGGGTTGATGAAGTGTAATTTCCAGCCACCTCAGTAATTGTACTATGTCGCTACTAGAAAGGCTGCCCTTATGTAACCCACCATTTTCACTTGGCTAAAATATTTCTTGGGCAATGTTTATACTGTAGTTGGTTGATTTAATTATCGAACATATGCCAGTGCGATTAAACTGTCAGGGATATCGACACATAGCATACAAATGCGTAATTGGTCAAAGCAAGCACAAAACCACTGCATAGCCGACAGTGCTTACACAGGCATGTATTGTGTGTGCGTAGAAATAAATCCACCAAAATATAGTACTTTTGCCCACCTACCTCTCTGAGCATCCCAGATTCTTTCTTTGATGTAGTGATTGAGTCTGGACCTAGAAACGCCCCTTGCTTGATAAACCATACAACAAAAGAGGATGCCAAATTGGTTCACCAACACCAATAATTGAAAGGTGGGGTGACCAGACTGTGATCCGATTTTTAATGTTTTCCTTAAGTATATGGAAGCTGTATCACAAAAAAAATACAATTACAAAGTTAATATAATATTGGATAGATTGAGGGTGATACCAGAATATATTGGATGAACTATATGAAAAATATCAGATGAGCCAGTGTTGGCTCATCCGATTTGGCAATCCGATATTTTCTGTAGTGAATCCAATACATCCAGATCACCGAAAAGAAGCCACCCATTATTATCATTATTATTTTGAAAATGACCAAATGCATGTTGACAAAGGCATAGTGGATCTTCCAGCCGTTTAACGAGGGCTTTGCCAGAACCCCCTTAGATTTTCTTCAAATTTGACTCAGACTTACAACTGTGGCCCCAAAAAGTTTCCAAATTTGCCAGAAGCCAGTCGATGTGCATGGTAAAAACAACAGCCATACTGTGACGATATTTAAATCAGCAATTAAAAGATTTCAGACTTCAAATTTCCTTATCTTCCACACTATCACAAAAATATGGAAAAAATCAAGAGTTTGAATCACTTTAAATTTTTGTGTGTGCTAAAATTGGCCCAAAGCTTGCACAGACAAAACCCTAAATTTAGATTTTGGAATCTCTTTACACTGACTTAATTGACCCCCCCCCCCCCCCGACAGGATATACCTATCCAAAGGGGGTTTAAGCCAGAAAATGGCAGTAACCTTAATAGATAAACTTAAGAAAATACAAACTTTCTGGTTTCAAATAAAATCTTTAATATTTTTAATCCCACAGGTTATTGATTGGAAGTCACATGTGCAAATCTGTCAAAAGTATGTTGTCGGTAATAATTCTCCACACAAAAATAAACACACAAATACAAACGTAAGCAAAAGACAGTGCTCAACTTTTAACGTCCCCGCCAAACTGGTTCGGGGGGGACATTAAGCATGCAAAAACACCTTAAACAGGATTTTTCTTTGGTTTGAATATTGTTCGTAATTACCCACCCTGACAAAAAAAGATGTAAATCAACTCAAATTTAGACTAGTGCTAGATTTCAACAGAAGAGAGTCATGACAGCTTTATTTGCCCATACCTCAAAAACATCTGGCCAACAACTTGTTTTGTGCAAGCTGATTAGACCAGTCACATTTTGCGAAGGTGATACTTTCAGCTACTAATATAGCGACCAAAGGTGATTAAATTCTGGCCAAAATGCCCGTTGGTTTTGAAATGTTATCATACAACCAGAGCGAGGTTATAACCATATATCCACATTATTCAAACAAGATGGGCACATTGCATGACAAATATGAAAAATTCACAATACAAACTCATGCATCAGGAGATTTGAAATAGTAGAATCATCACATGCTCATTGCACTGAAGAGATGCAGGTAGATGGCACAAACAGATTCGGTTTAGGAGTAGGGTGGGAGCTGAAAAGTGCTGGATGGTAATGAAGGTATACAAGTACTGCGTTAAAAAGCAAACATCATTTCATGCATACTGTATAACAGTTAAAGGCAGTGGGTGGCTAAGTTGGTTGGTGATTAGCGCTTTGAATGCATTTTCAAATCTACAATTTTTTCAAGAAATTTCACTTTTATTTTGGAGGAACTTGTGTAGCGTGACCATAATGTTAACATTCAGTTTTGCCACAGGTTTTATGGGGTTATTTGCCTGGGTAAGACCTTATAGGCGGAATGGGCATTATAGCTGGGTGGGACTAATACTTAAACATTCCCCATCATTGCCTAGCAATTTTTGGTTGTACTTGTTTATGGTAAATTAAGGAATTGTTAATGAAAAATAAAATTACACGAGGTCCCCGGACCGTGAGTGTCGCTTGCCGTCGCGGTTGTGAATGGGGCCAAATGGTCAAATGAGGTCACACAACATGTACCCCACCCCGCTCTCCCTTTCCCACCAAGTTACATACCGTAGGCCCTTAGGAACTCATCGGCATGCAATAACTTAAGGGTTAACATTTTACCACAGACATACACACACCACACAGGACATACGAAACAGAGTAATCCCCTATGTGCCTTCTGCAACTCTTGCAGACGACACAAAAATAGCAGGTAGAAAATATGAACTTAATTTTGCACAATTTTGTATTTGTGGATTCCATCTCTGCCTTTTACCTTTTCACCTTTGTTCTCCTTAAGCTAAGCTAGTAGGTTAGTTTTGTATTCTGTTGCGTTGTTACAAGGAAAAAAATCAGACCAGGTGGCTTGAGAGCTGGGGCCTAATTGTACACATACCTACTAAGCGCTTTCATAATCCCCAAAAGGGTACTGGCCCCTCCTGGTGCCAAGGCTTGACTCTAGCCAAGGGTGTAACTACCACGTCATCAAACTGAGGACTTACTGGCAACTCTCTCCATGTTATTACCGGGCGAGTCCAGCCACATGGAAACCAGTGTGACGGGTAGAGGTGCATTTGAGGATTGTGGAATGGGGTAAACCCACATATGTTGAACTCTGCCCCGGGGGTGTTGCAGTTTCTGCACAACATTGTGTACCATTGAACATACACATATAATTTAGCAAAATTGATTGATTAGCTGATCCAAAACCAATGATCAAAAAGTGCACCTCTTGCTGCTTCTATACATGGAAGTTGAGCTGTTATTCTGTATCAGTCCAGCAAACTCCCAAACGGGAGTTTAGAACCAACATATCCCGATCGGGATTTTAGAACAACCCGAACGGGACTATGATAGTTTGGAAAAAGGTCAAATCCCTGCAATATGATTGGGACAAGTCTGATTTTTTGCTAAAAGCATTCACCGGGGTCTTTAGGAAAGTTTTGGGGGTGATTTTGAACAGAAAAAAAAAATAAAAGTTCATTATTATGGCATCTCAATTGTAGTTCACTTTTTTAAAATGTAGACTAGTTTTAAGATATATATTTTAAAGATTTTTCAGCATAGTCTCAGACCAGTCAACTTCAGTTGCACCTTTCAGATCTACATGTTAAATCAAAACAAACATAAGGAGTAACCTATTTTAATTAAATATAGTTACATATGTATCATGATATTGTAAAGCGTGAGTAACCTCAAAATTTATACTCACTTTTTTATGATTCCAGTAATAGATCAATAAATAAAATGTAACAGTGCATTAACATTATGAATACGCCAAGCTTCGGTATAACGCGGGCATTACAGAGAGTACCAATTTGGTCTAATATTATAGGATACTCTGTCGCAAAGATGCCACGAAACATCATGTTGTTTATCAATAAAAAAACCCAACCCAACAGATTAAACAATCTAGACGTATTGGATTTCAAATCTCCCGGTGGCTCCCTGTCCGCCTTTCATTAATTTGGTCTTGTACCCTTTGTAGCTTATGCGGCATCATGTACATGAACAGTATACTAGAACAGCAAACACAGAGTGAAACACCGGCGGTCACACCAGCACTTTTTGGTAGCAAGGTCAATCAACCTGTATGTGGTCCCGGTAAACAAACTGAACGCTCAGTACACTTGCCCGGACTCATAACAAGCTAAAACTAAAAATCATTACGCCTCAAGTTTCAGCATCTGCCATCTCCATTTACTTTGATATTCCTCAATCCATCAGGCTCATCATGATCATTCTTATTCCAAGTATTTCCGTGTATTTGTTTACATCAAAGTATTAGTGAATGTGTTGTAGCGATACAATGGTATTATACATGTACAAAGACTTGCACAACATCACTTGCTGTAAATGACCGTTTGGACCCGGGTTACCCCCATTAAGTGATAGTTCTTCTTGCAGATATCTTTCTTTCACTTCAATGTAACGGAAAGTCTACTAAATTATAAAAAATAAGATGTGGGAATGACCTGTAGATGGGAGACTGTAAAAATTTGACCTTGGAATATGGCAATATCCTCTAGATTGGGTATTTAGATGGCTTCCAACAAATCGGGGAGTTTTGCATGCGGGACAAACAACAGGGAACAGGATTGGCCAAATTGGGATGTTTAGCAGCCGATTGGGACGGTACATCATAATCCCAATGGAAGTTGTGCTGGACGGTTTATATGCCAAATGCAAAAAAAAAAAGCTTACCGGTCAAATAACACGATTTTTTTATTCAATCAACCAGACCAGGAGCCACAAATCAAAAGAAAGCTCCGGTGGTTATAATTTTTCCAGAGACCCAGAGTTTTCAAATTCTTTGTTCCATGAACAAAATGATCAATATGTTATTTTTCAGTGAAAGCATCAGAAATTATTATGTTGTGGGTGAAATGAGTGACTCACTCTCAGGGGACAATAATCATGAAAGTCATGGAAATTTGGGAATATGACTGCTAAAACTAATGTAACAGTCTACAAGTCTGTTGAGGGATGGACAACGCTCTAATGTGGAGGGACAATTTACCCTTCCATCTCCACTGCCTCCAAGATGCCAGGGAGGAACATAATGAAGAAAGCAGTGTTCAACAAAGAGCAATAAAGGAAAGGATGGTTGTGTTCAAAGGTCTCAGTTTACTTTCAACAAGGGTGTTTTTATGGTTCTACCTTCTGCTTAAACCTGGAGTAAAGCTGAGACAAAAAGACTGTTTGGAATTGAATTTCCCAATGCTACATGTATTTATTAGTAATTGCGACATTATAAAGTTCTAAATTATGTTATATTACTCGAAGCAGCACTTTATACCTACTTTTTATTTTAATTTTCAATAAAGAATGTCTTGAAGGTGATTTTCAATGGGAACTTTGTTGATATCAGGATACCTGAAACTGGCCCAACAGGTTTTTCAACTGTCTCAGATAATTAGCCATAACTCCTGAACAAGAGCCCCAAATTACACCAACTAAAAATCCCATGAAAGCTGGAACACTCCTAAAAAGAATCAGTAAAACTCCAGTTGAGATGCACTTAATTTTTTGGCCAAAAAAATAATCTTTGATTGTATAGTTTTTTTTGGGACAGTCTGTATTTCAATTTGACATTTTGCCGGTAATAAATCATCTGACAATTTGACCACAACACACTATGTAGTCCAATTTCAGGATGCTGCAGGACATACAATGCCCTGCTGGGAGCATCATCATCACATCCTTGCAGTCTAAACTTAGTTTAGTCTCAGTTTTGCGAATAATAATTGCATTACATCATAAAATAAGCTTTTGGAACATAATTAATTTTTTATGAAGGCAGCAAGTATTTTGATACTTTTTCATTTCCTTGAGGAAACTTTAAGCAGAAATATGTCACATTTTAATAATAATAAAATAATAATTTGTATTTTTAACGCGCGACATATCCACGTAAACGTGATCAAGGCGCTGTGCGGCTGCCATGAAAGGCGCTCAGCACATCAGAGAAACCATAATACCAGAACAGATTTATGCCAAGAAGCTCGATTTTAGAAGCAGGAGGAAACCGGAGTACCCGGAGAAAACCTGCGGGAACGAGTATGGATCGAGAAACCAAATTCACATAAAGCCACCGAGATCGAGCCCCTGCCGGGAATCGAACCCGAAACCTCATTGGTGAAAGGCGAGGGAAGATACGCTGCGCCAACACGTTCCCCCAATCAAACACAAAACACAACAGTTTCTATAGCAGAGGGTTAGATGAATGTAATTTCCAGTCCACCTCAGTAATTGTACTATGTCCTACTGAAATGCTGCCATTTAATGTAACCACATTTTCACTTTGGTAAAATATTTCTCTTTGGCAATGTTTATACTGTAGTTGGTTGATTTAATTATCGAACATATGCCAGTGCGATAAACTGTCAGGGATATCGCACATAGCAACACAATGCGTAATTGGTCAAAGCAAGCGCCAAACCACTGCATAGCCGACAGTGCTTACACAGGCATGTGATTGTGTGTGCGTAGAAATAAATCCACCAACTATAGTATACTTTTTGCCCACCTACCTTCTCTGAGCATCCCCAGATTCTTTCTTTGAATGTCTTGATGATGACCTAGAACTCCCCTTGCTTGATAAACCCTACAACAAAAGAGATGCAAATTTGTTTCACCACCAACCAATAATTAAAAGGTGGGTGACCCGATTGTGATCCGATTTTTCATGTTTTCCTTAAGTTATATGGAAGCTTATCACAAAAAACATCCAATTACAAATTTTAATATAATATTGGATGGCTTGAGGGTGATACCAGAATATATTGGATGAGCTATATGAAAATATCAGATGAGCCAGTGTTGGCTCATCCGATATTGGCAAATCCGATATTTTCATGTAGTGAATCCAATACATCCAGTATCACCCGAAAGAAGCCACCCATTATTATCATTATTATTTTGAAAATGACCACATGCATGTTGACAAAGGCATATGGATCATTCCAGCCCTGTTTAACGAGGGCTGTTGCCAGGCCCTCTTAGATTTTCTTCAAATTTGACTCAGACTTACATATGTGGCCCCAAAGTTTCACACATTTTGCCAGAATTGCCA
>JAMKCH010062546.1:0-76633 GCA_023653785.1 Ophioderma brevispina
GTTACCTATAATTCGGCCTCCCAGATCCTCTTTTAAAATGACGCGTAAATTAATACAAATATTCCACAAGCGCTTGTCGATCATAAGTGATGGCCTGACACTGTTCTCGACCTCGTTATAGCGCTGTTGTGTTCTTCCGGGTTCAGTTATTTACAATAAAGCATACCTCGCCCCCATGATGTTGACAAAAAAAAAATGGATCAAACCAAAAAAACACAAGTGAACACCAGCCCGCCATTATATAGTTAATTGCAAGTAAACAAAAAACAAACAACAGTAAAATAAGTCAGAATCGTCAGAATATTTTTAAAAATCATTCAGAATTGATTAACATAACCTTTGATAAGTAATAAAATTATCATGCATTTTTATTGATACAATACTCATTTTTGCTTGAAAAATGTTACCAAAATGGTCAACGTGCGAACTCCGACCGGCGGCATGGCCAAGACCTCGGGGTGAGTGGTGGGTTGATATGTTGACACAAAACCACAAATGATTTGAACTCAGTTTAGAATCTAACGGTATTGATCAGAAATTACACGTGTGGTGGTGACATGATACCTGGGTCAGGAGCTGAAAAGTCATGAAAGTTCAGTATAGTTGAAAGCTTGAGGGCGCTTGGGGAATTATTTCCCGGACCGTTTTTAATCTTACTTTTTTTTCCCACGGGGAACTGCCAGTTCAGCTGGCGGTACGGAGCTCATCCCAGCTGGTCTGTCGACGGTTGTGTAAGATTAAATCTTTAATTTTAGGCGTGCGTTATTCATGAAACGGTAAAGTAAAACTTGTAAGGAATATTGTCTAGTAATCCTTTTTTCTGATTAATATAGTGATGGGTAGGAGTTAAAGTCAGTAAACCATAAACCATTAGCTGATATGGACTTGCCGAACGGGCAAGACTACCCAAAGTTTGACTGCCCGAAAAAAAATTTACTAGCCCCGGGAACGGGCAGCAGGCGATTTGCTCGGCCCTGATAGAAACGGGTTCCAAAAAGTTACCTACAAGACATTTCATGATTAGGCCTGAAAAAAAAATTGTTGATTGGCGTAACAGAAAAAAAATGGGTAGTAGGTAGGTTCGGATTTGTTTTTATGTTTCACATACCAGAACAGGGTCATTCCATGCCAATCAACAAATCGAGTACACCATCACTAATGAGTTCTTTCCTTGTTGGTTGTATTGAAAGATATTCATGAGAAACTAAAATCCTGAAATGTGAGCTCTGTACATCTTTTCGTTTTAAAGATACAGCAATTTTAATTGGAGGGGCGGTCACCTCAAAAAACATGTACCGGTGTGAACATTCAATATTCAGAGGGCCATAAGTAAAGAAGTACAACCCCTAAGATCCTCCAAACTTGGCATTCTGGATACCCTTTTGATGGTATTTCAAATATGTGAACAGAAAAAATGCACCTTTGTCCCAATTTAAAAATAAGGGGTCAAACAATGGCCCAAAACCACCGGGACCATATTTGGGGGGCCCATAACCCCTAAGTCCAAACACGTTAAAGTGAATAACTTCCAAATTTGTGGCTTGATGAAAGCTTATCTGAATACTAACCTTGACTGTACAATTGATACTTATATCAGCTTTTATTGGAAGAGATATAGTTGTCGCAAAAAAGCAAAAAGTCCAAAATACCTTGGACATTGACCCCCCCTCTCAAAAAATCAATGTCAGACATTTTGCACCAAATTCTGCTGAAATAGGGTTAAGCGGGGCCCCTGCTGAAGTTTTGAGCAAGGTTTCAACATGGTTTCTAACTGCCATATGTAGGTAAACAAGGCTTCAAAGAATCTAAAAATTTAAATAATATCAGACAAAAGTTCCCATTGAAATGTACACAGAATTGGATGGCAACTGGGTATTCAGTGGTAGTTTTTAAGACTTGAATTCCAAGTTGACCCTTGTGAACTCTAACAAGAAATTGAAATCAATTCATCCCACCCCAAAACCCCTTATAGCAACTGATCTAGGTATGGGACCAAATTTCCTCTTGGGTTCTTGTTTGGTAAGTGCGGAATTATAATACTTTAATTATTTTAATGTTTTATTTTTGTTCTATTTTTGAAGGTTTCTAATGTTTTTGATAATTGCTGTTATTTGAAATTGGGGCAAGGTGCATTTTTTTCTGGTTCACAATTTGCAATCTGCAGCAAAAGTTAATCCAGAATGCCAAGTTTGAAGTATGTATCTGAGGGGCGTAGTTATTGTTGAGTTCTTTACTTATGGCCCTTGAATATTGGAATTTCACACCGTACATGTTTTTGAGGGACCCCCCTCAAATTTTTAAAATGCTGTTTTCCTCTTGTAGCGTGAAAACGGAAAGAGGTACAGGAGCTCAAATTTTCCAGGATTTTAGTTTCTCATGAATATCTTTCATACACCCAAAAAGGACAAGAATCCATGAGGTGTGGGTGTACTCGATTTGTTGAATTGGCAGGGAATGACCCCAACACAAAAATATATGGACACACATACAAAAACAAAATGGCACATCTTCACTTTTTCTGTAACACTTCTTTTATTTGTCAATTTTGAATGTCTGCATCCTTTTAGAGTACCGAAGTTTGACGTCATTAAATTCCTGTTTTTGCATGATATTAAAATTTGTTTTCTGTGGTTTTTTAAACTTTTTTTTGCCACACAAAAAAATAAAAATATTAGGGTAGCTCGGGAAAAAATAGGGTCTGGTCGGGTGTTACGCCAATCAATTTTTTTTTAGGCCTTTTATGCAAAAAAAATCTAAAGTACTAAACGCTTGTGGGCTCTAAGAATGAGCATTAAAGTCAGGATTATTATGTGTTAAGAATCGGGTTTTTGTGGGATCAAACATGACCATATGACAAAAACGGGTGCATTGTGGGATTGATTCAATACACCCTCTACAGGTATTCCTGTACTAAGGACCATTCGCATCAAACTGAATCATCCAGATTGTTCTTGTTTTGTAGGACAAAATATCAATGCGCTTTTTATTTTGCACTGAGCAGCAATGTAATACTTGAGACTAAAAGACTCACGTTATAGACTGGTCCATTTTCAAAAAGAAAATACTCGAAGGCATTTTTGAGTGTATAAAAAAGCAATTTTGAAACAGTTGTTTCTTATACGGAAATTGATTTGTGCGTGCTTTGTGAGTCCCAATATCTTCCGTCCCCAAAGCTAATTTTTTTAGGGAAGTGTGGCTAATTGGCAATAAATTCAAATGGCGCCATTTTAAATGTTTTTTGCTACATAAACTCCAAAATTTAAAGGCTTGTCTTTTGTAACAGACTTTCTTCTTATGTTCTATACATATGTTTTAGGTCAGAAGAACACAACCTAGCACTCATTAAGGGTACTTATGCCATTATTGCACAATTAATTGCCAAAAATTTAAGTTGGGTAACGGACGGCCATTTTGAATTTTTATGGCAAATTATTAACTGTCAACATGACCCCTAATTCTATAAGATTCTCATACACCCATGAGTGGGGAGCAAAGTGTGTTACATGCTTGTGAAAATACCAAATATTACACGTTTTCACACTTTGATAATGTGGAGTTAAGTCTCATTTTTGTTTGAGATAGCTATAAAACAATATCTTGTTGTAAAGCTTAAAAAGTTAAGGAAGACAAATATGCAAACATGTATGTGCAATACAGGGTTGCCAACACGTTGTCATATAGGTGGGAAAAGAAAAGTTGAAAAATTTGATGTAAAAAGTACAAAAATTTTGTGGCAGTCTCATTTTTGTTACCTTCAATAACATCTAGCTTAAAAGGTTGTATAGGTCAAAATGCATGCCCACATAAATAACAAACAAAATGAGATGTTATTTATCTAAATACATGGCATGGGTGTTATCAAAAGATATATATTAATTTAATTTCATCATTTCAATTTTTATTGACATATATAAAAAGTCTACAAGCAAATTGGAAAAGGAAACATTAATAAAGCCAGACAGGAGGGTTGAGTAGGTTGAAAGCCTGGCTCAAAAATCCGCAAGCATTTGCACACACATGACAGGTTTAATAAACAAATACATAACACAAAAATAAAATATCATAAAATATGGATATAAAAGATAATAAATAAATATTAAAAGGCCCAACCCCTAAAAAAAGGACCCTGAAAAATTAATGAAAATCACCCATTTGGAATATAAAACCAGGAATGCCCTGGTTGACCAATCTGGTCATTATTTTGACTATAAAAAACTAGCATAGAGCACATATTGCACGTTGGACTGATGTGATTTAAGAAGTTTTTTGGAGACCTGCTTCTAAGGGTTAAACCTTTTATGTTAGAAACCATGGGAAAAATTTGAGTTGAATAGCAATACACATAGAATCAAGTACGATTGAGGACCTCTGACTACCAAACCCTCAACACAGCGGAGTTTGTGCGTCATAACACCTGTGCTGCAAATCATTGGTGAGACCCGACATACTTATTAAGACTTCGCTCATGAAGATTTGTGATTCTGTTTGACTCACAGGTACAGTGGCTTCACAATGATGATTGGACTTGAGCTTCACGACTGAGCACAAGATCAGGCCGCTTGCTGATGTTGGACGATTGTCAGGAGGAAGGGAATCGTGGTGCTGCTCTATTTTTTTGGCCAACTACAGCCGAGATAACCATACAAATGCCATGAGGGTCTAACTGACTTCTTGAGCGTATCATGATAATGCAGGCGAAGAACAAGAAGTCTGATGCAGGTTTTTTATAGCCGCCTGAATCAAGCATCGTATTAAATTTGTTCAGCACGTTGGTTGAAGGGTTTTCTTTGGTTACGCAAGAGGGTTTTGCACTTTGTCTGCACTTAGTATTTACCTTCTTTTCCCCCAACGCACCTCTTAAGGTTGTTTTTTGTTGGGAAGAGTATCAAGAAATGCATTGAGCATGAATTTCATAATTCCTTTCGGGAAGTCCTAAATAAAGGACTTCCAGAGATGGTCGGATTTTTCCAAAAGAGCAATGCGGAGCAGATCACTTGGACAACCAGATTTTTGGTTTGAGATGGTTCAGCCAGCCCTCGGTCACCTAAGCTTTTATGGATTGCCGTCACCAAAGTTTTCTGGATCTGAATGGCTGAGTATGATCAGAACTGAACCCCATGACGATCGATATTTTGAAAGTATGTGGGAAGGAAGGAGAACTTTCTTAGACCATTTTACCCTCCCTCTCAATGCGGGACTATCAAGAGCTGGTATAACATGAGGTCCGTTTAGATATCGCGGGAAAGGTGAGCCCCAACATGACATTCTAGATACAATTGGTTAGATGATTTATATTGAAAGATGTGGAATAGAATAACTTCGGGGGCTTGCAGATCTAGCTAGCCCACTCCACGGATTTAAAAACTATTTGTTGAAACTATGGAGTCAAGGGGCAAGGAGATTAGATTAGTTTTTGAAACGGCATAGGGGAGGAGATATTTAAGATCTTAACCTGATCTTCTCTCTAACCAGAAGCTTGTCAATCCTCTCAAGGCGAGTGCAGAGGTGGTCCTTGACATAATCAAATGTATCTCTTGATGCCGGAAAATGACAATTGGATCCCAGGACTTTGTGGGGGATCATTTTCATAGATATGGACATCATTGTTACCCAGTGTGATCAATCGGGGTGGGTTTTTCACTCACAAGAGATAGTGATTTTTACACTTCACAGGCTTGTTAATTTAAAGGTCATTGATGTAGTCCAGGTAAATATTTCATTTAGGAGACGTTGTTGAGTCTGTTAGTTGTGGTGATGAGCTTAAACTCATCGCGAACAGAGTTGTGATGTATTTTGTATCATTGATTGAATAGCCAAAAGATTCGTTTTGCTGCAATTTTCCTGAGGACAGTTACTTTCTTGGTATATTTCTAGGGATTGCAGAGGGAGAGCCTAAGTAGGTTATATATGCTTTTCTTACACACACACATTGGAAGAGGAGGAAACAGGCCGACAGAGAAAAATGCAGATCCTCTCTCATCCAAAAGCTTCTTGGCCGGGAACAAACAACATGTTTTGAATCAAAGGTATCTCCATTGGCCCAAAATCAGAAGAGTGACTGGAGGAAACTTGCGATCGCCTGCTGCGCAGGCGACTGATGATGATTGATGATGCAAGTTTTTCCAAAATTGGAGGATTAAAAACAGACCAAAAATATAATAGGGATTAAAGGGATCGCCTGAGATACACCTTTTTAACTAAAATTAGTTTTGATTTCCCACTCGGAAGTAACCAAACAGACCTTAGATTAGAATAGAGGTTTGAATATAATCAGAGATGTTAGGAGGAAAATTAAGTCTCGACATCGAGTGTCTAATAAGCTCGTGATGAACATATCCAAAGGGCGGTATTCCATGTCGAAAAAAAAATGCAAAAGCCCGGACGACACGAATCCCAGACCCGAGAATATTCAAATTTACTCCCTAGACTTAACACATGCCTCATTCGTATGCCACCCTCATCGTATGGCCCCCACCCTTCTGACACGCTGACTCAAAAGTACGACACCTCAAAAAGTAAAAATAGCACACCATTGAATTCTTTCTACCAATATCAAAGCTAGATAAATTCCCTTTAAAATGAAATATAAATCAGCTGAATACCTAAATTGGTTCTAATGATACAAGAAAAACATTTTAACATATTTTTGAAAAAGTAACGCCACCCTCTTTTGTATACCCCAACTCATGGCGGATGACCCTAATAATGATCTATTTCTTCCCTTGACCCTGACAACATATGTAATACACAAGAATGAAGGTGCAAGCCTTAAATCTGAGTTATGTACAAAAATGTCAAAATGGCAGCCATTTTTTAATTTTTATGCAAATTAACTGTTAAGTTGACCTATGCTATACTAATTATCTAATTGTATTCTTAACCCTGAAAACATTTGTATAGACAAACAAAAGACATGAAGTCTTTACAAACCTTAAATCTTTAGTTATGTACAAACCTTAAAATGGCGGCCATTTTGAATTTAGCAAATGGCTCACTTCCTCTAAAAATTATCTCTGGGGACCGGAAGATTTGAAATCGGCATAAATTTCCGTATAGAAACCTGTGCAAATGCTTTTACTCAAAAATGCCTTCGTCTTGCTATAGGAAGCACTTTTTTTGAGAAATGGAACCTCTAGTAATGCGAAGTTGCTAACATACATGTCCCACAAGTTTCAGTTGGCCTTAGGTTCTCATTATCAATTGATGTAAGGGTCATAATTAAACCAATGTTAATGTGCGTGAGGAATGAGACTTGGCCCTCAGGGGATGAGAATATCACGTTAATTGGTCGTGGTTTGAATGTGCCCCGCCAGAAGGAGGATGAGAGAATATCTAGGTCGGAGGTAAAATGGTCTGCCCTAGTTGAGAGGATGTATTATGTTTAACTGTATAAGTGGAAATTTCCTCGTACAGATTTATTTTTTGCGATTTAACAGTTTTGCCAAATGTGCGGAATTTAAATTTCACTGTATGGACATCAAGGCATACAAATCTGTTTGAAAAGTTATTTTCTCTGCAAGTATTTTTTTTCGTGTTTTTATGTTCACTCGCTAAATTCGGGAAACTAAAAACCTCGCGAAAATTTCCACTTATACGTAACTGTGTTGTCAGCAGGTGGTGTGTCAGTACAGCAGAAATCACCGATTTTTTTTTTTTTGTGTTTTTTTTTTTTTTTTTTTTTTTTGTTTTTTTGAAAAGAAGGGAAACCCTGCAACCTGTATGTTTTTTTTGTTTTTTCCAGGGTTTGGGTTGCAGGTGTAATGAGCATCAAAAGATGTCTGCATAGAGTCAATGGCAAGCTGGTGTAACGCCTCGGTCTTTTTGCATGTGTGTGAAAAACAGGATGAAAGATTTTCACGGTGGTTGAGGTAATGTTTTGGTAGGCCTACTAGTATGTTTCCTGGTTTTAGTTCTGCTTTTTTGTCTTCTAGAGGTAAGGGTTAATTAAAGAAGGTCACAGGTCTGATTGGGTAAACTTGAGTTATTACAGGGATAACTGGAGGCTGGGTTGACTCAATTTGTAGGTTAGATTTTGTGATTAATTATTAAGATTTTAGAACCATTATTTCAGCTATTCTGGAAGGTATTGAAAGTTTGTGTTTTCAAATATTTTTTAACCCCCTGAGGTCTACCACCAATTGTATTTTTAAGCCCATCAATTCATTGAATTGATGGATTATTGTCATCGAGAGCGGCGTGTTTTACTATGTCGGCTCTTATTTGCTAAACTAGTCGGCCGGTTTTATGTCCGTTTTCCCCCAAATTCGGCAACTTGTTCTGGAGGTAGTGGGCGTTTCGCCGTTAGTTTTATTTTTTGGAAATTTAGTGACGGTAGGCCTTGGTTGACTTTTGTATCTTTTGTCAAGTTTGGACATCATCTGATGCCATGCTGTGGTCTTTCTACAGAATGCTTTGTTTTGTGTGCACCTATTAACCGGTACTAGTTTGGTTCTTCGGGCGAAAATGAATGGTGATCGTGTTACCAATCTACCATATCTACCAAGGGCTTACCAGGACGAGGGTCAAACCACAAGTGCGAGTTCTTTTGACTTGAGTAGATTTACTGTAAACAATTTCCCTGGATGAATGTCGCCCGACTATATAGAGATGACACAAAGAAGTTTGTTTTACTTGAGATCACTTCAGTTAAGTTATAACTCGGGGTATTTTTGCAACAAAGTCTCAAAAGAATTTTCAGCAAAGTATAATTTGCATACTTTAGTAAGCAAAACTTCAAAAATAATTAAGTCCGTACCTAGCAAATTTGGTATCGGGGTATCGTCCTTTGCAGAAAGGCAAGCCTGTTTCCATTATGGCATTTATACGGACTATGCATAGTGTTTATGGTATAAGGATGGGTTTAAAAGTTGGGGTTTTTGGTTGTTGGTTTCGAACGGCAAGTTTGATTTTTTAGTTTTATGTATATTGTTATATTTTTTGGATGTCTTTGAGAACAATTTTGGTGTAGCGAAACCTTATCTGGTGTCATTATTACGTTGTGGTTGTTAGCTGTTTTCGATACAATGACATTGCTGCGACAATGTATACCATATGCCTAGCTGGCTGTTCCTCTAAACTGTGTACAACGACGTTGACCGTTTAAGGCACCTTGAAACTGTTGAAAACCAGTTTCTGCATTTATAGTGGTCCCTTGAAAGTTGAGGCACTTTAAATATATTAGGTTTTTCTAGATATAAATATTCGATCCTATAAATTTGATTCAACACAGTGAAAACTGTTGAACCATTTCTGGAATTTATAAGTGGTCCTGAAAGTTGAAGGCACTTTAATATATTAGAGTTTTCTAGATAAAATATTCGATCCTATAAATATGATAAACAAAAGAGGTGTATTCACTTGCGACCGCGGTGGGCATACTTCGGAATATTTTTTTAATAACCCTTACACTGGGATTCTATATTCTTTGCGAGTTGGGACGAGAAACACGCTTGCCTTACTTTTGACGGGTTTTAGATATTTTGTCGCGTGCTTCACTACAGATTGGCCCTTACATTCGACTTTTACCTTTTAATATCCCGCTTCGTGAAAGCGAAAATGTTGAAATAAGTGGCGGTAGCATATCAATACTAAGTGGAAATCTTTGGAACACATCTGCCAGAAAATAATTACATTTTGACATAGGATATCCTAAAAATTGTTCAACAAGATCGCAGCGAAATTTGTCAATATATCCTCTAGTTTTTGATATAGGAATTCCCCTCAAAGGGCCTGAAACTACAAAAATAATAGAGAATTTAAAAAAAAAACCCGTAAACCCACAATTTGCTCGCTACCAGTATGTCAATGAACCCCTCTGATATCCGTAATTACGTGTTCCAACCAAGCGCAATGTATTGCTGTAAAGAGATGCATACGATTGTTATCTGGCTTTCTGCATTACAGATCATTGTAAGGCCTCCGTGGTATCCTGGAGTGTGAATGTAAACTGTTATGTACATTTTGCCTATACCTTCACACGTATTCAAAAGACCACTTGACCCAAGTCTCATATTGAGATTATATAGAGTGGCCCCTAATGACCCTATATGGCCTTTGACCCCATTTTGGTCAATCTACCAATAAACCACTTCTGAAACTAAAATTCTATGGACAAACAAAGGCCACCACTGGTCCAGACTCTCTTACGGATATGCGCAGAATGAACCTATGATGACCCATGTGCCTTTTGGACCTCTAATGGCCCTATTTGAACCTTTGACCCCATTTGGTCAAAATCTATATTACAAAAGACATCCACTTTGTGGGGCTTGTTGGTTTGGCTTGGCTATGTGTTTTCACCGTCCTTTTAACAATCCGATATGAATTTTGGTGTGGCGGTAGAGCTCCGACTAAACGTAGGTTTGTGTCACGATTAGGAGGGGTCATTTTTGGGTCAAACGGTCATCCAGGGGTCGTTGTCGGGAACTGGCCGTGCTTTGACGCATGATATGAGTTTTTGGTTTGGTGGTAGACGTTTCCGCCGTACAAGTTTTATGGTCCACATTTCGAGGGGTCATTTTGGGGTCAAATGTCATTCAGGGTCATGGAAAATGATGTTGTTGTTGAGATAAAATTAAAATCGTATAACAAGTTAAGAAAAATAAAGTAACACATTCTTGGCAAAAAGATATATAGTCTTTGTTCTGACATAGTTTTTCTCCCGACTTTCCGATGGAGCATCACCGCAAATTTTGTATATTAACCTTTTAACTGCTATAGGGCTATGCTGTGTCTTAAAGGAGAACCCGTACAACAAAAAAAAAAACGAATAATATTAACATATACCTTCACATAATTATCACCACATTTCGAGTTGTTTCATAGAAAACGGAATTCATATAACCCTAACAATGAATTAAACCATCGAGTCTGAACCATGGTTCTATTTAAAATCGCGCTAGTGTATAACATGTTATGCGATACGACCGGCACTTTAGGTCATACATGCCATAGGAAATACACATTATGAAAAGTATCAGTGTAAGATGTATGACTGCTACTGTGCCGTCTGTATCGCATAACACCAATACATATCCCATATCCAGTATGCGCGAATTTCAATAGCGCATGTCATACAAAATGCTTTTAATTCGTTTTATGGTTTGTGATAATTCCGTTTCCCCCATGGAACCACTCCATAGTTGTCAATAATTTGTTTATAGCGTAAGTTTGTAAGTTATTCTGATACAGGTCTCCTTTAAAGTGTTAACAAATAACTCCAGTGGTGCAAAGGGATAGGACTACAAGATAATTAACCTGTTGTTGATTTGCTGTTTGCCTTTTTGAAGATTGCTCCATCATTGCTATGAGTGCCAAAGTGTTATGTTTATAATTTATTTAGTGCCTGGTGTGGACTTTGTTCCACTGGACATCCCTAAACCGGGGTCTGTCAGACTGCGGAGCCCTCTGTCAATTTTTTTCGGGAAAGCTTTATTTTTAATAGCTCTATCTCATGGTGCAGTTCATATGTTTTTGTAGATGGCTCCGTTTTCAAGTTAGGAGCCTTTAAAGTTTTGACTTTTACTTCGATTTCCTTTCAATATTTTTTTTCTTAAATCTCCTAGGTACTTAGTTCCTACTGACAGTGCCTTAAATGGGGCTGTCATACGGCGAGCCCTGTCTTTTTTTTGCGGGACAGCTTTATGTTAAAGAGCTCTATCACATGATGCGTTTCATAACTATGTAGATTGCTTCGTTTTCAAGTTACTAACCTTTAAAGTTGACTTTTACCTTTCAACCTCTTTTTCATGTCATTCTTTTAAAAATCCAAATGGACTAAGTCTACTGACAGTTCCTATAAAATGTGGAGCTTTCAATTGATCTTTAAGACATATCCCTTGGCTGTATCCCTCTTGAGGAGGTATTCCACTGAAATGCTCGCCTATTTTTTTTAAATCTCCTGATTCCTAATCAATCTCCGATTCCAAGATCAAAGCTCCCTGATTCCAAAATCCAATGTTGGCATCCCCCCCCCCCCCCCCCCCCCCCCACCCCCGCTCTGCAAAGGTCATCCAGGGGTCGTTTTTGGTTAACTTAGCTGTGCTTTGAACTATGGATATGAGTTTTTGTATGTGGTAGAGTTTCGCCGTACAAGTTTTGTGGCATCTTTTCGAGGGGTCCTTTTGGGGTCAAAGGTCATCCAGGGGGTTGTTATCGGGTAACCTTGGCCGTGCTTTGATGTATGGGATATGAGTTTTGGTATGGTGGTAGAGTTTCGCCGTACACTTTTGTGGTCACATTTTCGAGGGGTCATTTTGGGGTCAGAATGTCATGTAGGGTTCATTATTGGGTCACATTGGCTGTGTTTTCATACCCTGCTTTTGACGTATGGAATTGAAGCACCCAGGGGTGCTAATTAGTCGAATACAGTACCCTTGGTTGCTGTTCTGAAAACATTCCAGTAGACTCATCTAACGGTATACTCAGCTATGCGAAGACCCACGCGCAGCGCGGGCTCCAACTATATATACTTCTGCAATACATTAACAGGACCAACAAACATGCTCAAAGGAACTGTAGGACTCATATAGTTAGTACAGTTTGACCTCTAATGAACCCAATATGACCTTTGCCAACTTTCCAAAACCCTTTGCCATCCTATATGTATACCGGTGGTCTGTCACTGTGTCTGACTGCATTGTTCTCTGAGACCGAGGATTGCACCTTCTGCAACTTGGTGGGTGGGTGCCCCTTACCTTACGCAAACCGAGTCCTGTATTGGTTAGTGGATCAAAGGTCTCAGTGGTCATCAAGTCACAGGAAGGCTCCATGGGGGTACACTTTTGATATTCCTGCGAGACTTGGTGGGCGGGTCACCGATTGTTTGATATGAAAAATTTTAAAGGTCTGCAAGGTCAATCAGGGGTCATTCAAGGTCAAAGGAAACCGCAAACCCGAGGGTCATTCAAGCCAGGTGATCGCAAACACAGGTGATGGCCAAATCCGAGGATCGCCTAGTAAAATACTATTAAAGAAACCACCAGTCCCGAACTCTTATGGTATGTACAGAATGACCTCTTATGGCCCATAAGCCCTTTTGACCGCCAATGACCCTACTTGACCTTTGACCCCCAAAAGATCCTAAACATCCTTCCCAAGTTAAGTTGTATAGCCACAAACTTGCTCAGATAACCACTGGCCAAGAACCGTGGGCGTTGTCAATTGACCTGTAATGACCTACATGACCTTTGACCCCACAACTTCACATTCCCTAACCATCCAATTGATGATTCTGCATCATTGATGCACTCGTTTTTTTTTGTTTTTTTGGCCCCTATAACATGTTGTGGAAGGCCTATATATATGAAAGGAATGGATGTCTACGTGGGGGGGGCATGATCTGCTCAATTTGGGCATTGGGAATTTCCAAACCTATTTGAGGAACGGCTACGTGCATTTACTATGGCCTCTCTGTTCAGGCATATACAAATCACCTCTTGAAACCTATAGTTAAAAGATCCTTATAAGGTTTAATTTAGGAAAAACAGTTAATTGCCGCCAAATCCGGTCAGGTTTTGGCTTACCTCGCTGCAAAACAATGCAATTTCCAATAACAGTCATTTAGATTTAAAGAGCGCCCCTCCCACCGTTAAGTTTTTGTAAGAAGGCTAGCACTCGGGTTGCTCCGGTTAATGTCGTTCTGTTGCTGTTAGATTGGCATGTCCTACCCCCCTGCTTATCCACCAAAACAGCCTTTGTACATATTATCTTAGCAAGCCTGACATTTGATCCTATAGCTAGTAGGATGTTTATCAAAGATAATGAAATCCAAGACGAACCATTGCAAACAAAGAACATAGTGAAGTGATGCATGTGTATGTGGTAATTTTGCTTAGTGATTATATTTTTGGCTTTTTTGGGAGGAATGAGCAATTTGTATTTTGGAGAATTATGTGTCAAAATGGGTTTTATGGCAAGTTGTGAAATTGTTAGCCCACAAAAATATTGCTCATTCAGTATGTTTAAAATGTCATAATTGAAAATCAGTAATGGATAAATGATTTTAGGCACTCTCTATTCGTGTTTATGTTATCTGTATGAAAGCGCAACATTGAAGTCTATGCATTACAGTGCTTTATTCTGAATAGATGGCTTTCAGGCACGGCCCCTGAAATTGATTGATTTTGTCTAGTTAGGTTGGTTGTGGGGGAGCATATCCATGGTTGATAAGTGGGATCACCAAGGGGTTTCCCCGGTTTGTTTTGTGTTTTTGTTGGTACTGCGTTCACCAGTGTTTGCAAATGAATTACGCATTTAGTCATTAATTGTTTACTGGGAAATTACTGCATGCAGGTACATGCCCATATTCAATCAAAATTATTTAAAAAAAATAATGGTATCATTAATTGGTGTAAGCTGCTAGCAAAATAGATCCTTTTGTTTTGTTAATAATTAGCAATAATGGTATATACCCAGATCCAGAGGGTGTATTGAGTCCATCCCACAATGCACCAGTTTTGGGAAATTTCACCTCAATAGGGTCATCTGAAATCCTATCACATAAAAAAACTCTGACTTCTACACTCATTTTAGCCCACAAATCATTAGTACTTAGGGAATTTTTATCATGATCTTGAAATGTGTTGTGGTCCCTAAGCTCAATCTTCAACACTTTTTTATTCTTAACACTTAAGTGCCTAAGGTGTTTTCACTCACGTTGGTGCGTAAGGGGGGAGGGTCCATGGAACCCCCCCCCTCCAAGGAAACCACTTTCCCGATGGAATTTTCAAATGAAGCTCATACCACCTTTGAGGGGTCATAAGAGAAGGCCAAAGGTGCAATATAAATGAGTTCCGGTTTATCATCTGGAAATTAGGGGCAAATCATTGTTTTCGAAATGCGTCAAAATCGCTCAAAAGTAACATGGTTTTCGCGACCCTGCTTCCACAGCATACACATTGCAAATCGTTTTGATGTTTATATCTGCTCTAGAAGGACCAATTTACATTTATTTAACACAAACATTACCATTTTTTACATTCTTGTATTTTTTATGGGTGCAGTCGTATTTGCCATAGGTTTGTACAGCAATGGCGCGTAGTCGCTCAATGATGGAATTGCTTCTTTTTCAAGCACATAAACGGGTTAAGTATTTTTTCTGATTATGTAATTGATTTTGTTTCATGCATATGAACATACATAAGCAGAAAAATATTTCTGGCAACAGTGTTTGCTAATTTTTATTTTTTAAAAATCACAAGCTAATTATCTCATTAACGGGCTAGAAATTTTAGTAATTTGTTTATGGAAAGAAGTGCATCGATAAGTTACACAATTACAAAAAATTAGAGTTCGAAAATATTTTTCACGACTGAGAAATCACCGAAAAACAAATCTTGGGTACTATGGAACCCCCCCTTAGGCACTTAAGTGTTAAGTACTTAACATGATTTTAGTATAGTACATGGTATAGGCACATTGCATTGCATTATGGGATTGGTTCAAAACACCCTCTGGTATAGACCCTTTACACCTCTTCCCATCATACATTTTTCCAAGAGGGTTTCATCCGGGATGTAATGCCACTCGCGATCATTTTTACGTCTGCATTTTGCAAACTCGTGCATGAGGACAAGAATTTTTGTAGCTTTTGTGATAATAATAATAATAATAGCGGGATTTATATTGCCCTTTTTAGCTGAGGATTCAAAGCGCGTGGCCTATTATCTTTACGCTGCATCAGGAAATCGTCAGAATCATGTCGCTTCATTAAGGTTTGCTGCCAGGCCAACTAGCGCACTACCTATCAGCACTTAGATTGTGATATTCCCTCTTACAGCTCCCCATCTCACTCCTGGGTGGAGAGAGGCAAGCCAGGTAAAGTGCCTTGCCCAAGTGCACAACACATTGGCCGCAGCGGGACTCGAACCCACGACCTTTAGATCATGAGCCGGTCGTCGTATCCACTGGACCACATGTGCCCTGATATGTACATAGAGCAAAATATTAACAATATTTTTGGCTTTGAGTATTTCATGTATTTTTTTTAATGTTAAAATTTACTCCTATTTTCACAGCACACTAAAGTCAGGGAGGTAATTTTTACTGTTATTACTGTACTGACCCTAGTATAGTCCCACCTGTTTTTAATATGAAATTAGCCTTAATTTAAGGGGGTGGTATTGTAATGGGATCTCCACCCTAACAAGAAACACGCGAGCAGGGGCGTACGCAGGATTTATTTTTTTGGGGGTGTGCGGGACTTCGAAAAAGAGGACTTTTTTGGTAAAGGTTGACCTAACCCCCAAATAATGGTCCTTTTTGGGGACTTTTTCAACATCTCGTCAATAAAAAGTGGACTTTCTTGTCAAAATTTCTGTAAAATTTGGACTTTCTTATCCAAAAAGTGGACCTTTTGCCCCTTTTGTTGAATTAAGGGGGGGTGCGACCACACCCCCTGCACCCCCCTGCGTACGGGCCTGCACGTGAGCATCAACATTTTAGCCTTTCAGAGCTAAACCAGATATTTCCAAGTGTCAAATGAGATGTATGATCAACAAAGACCTGTAAATGAACTAATGCATGAACTCAATTAATTTTGTAAAGAAAATCACAAACCAATAATGATTATAAAAAAAATGCATGTAATCTATTGTCTTCCATGCAAAAAACTTATGGTGGGATTATAATAAGATATTCTACTATTCTTCAGATCAGGGTTCCCACTTGGGTCCACTGGACCTCATAATTTCCAATGTTCAGAATTATTTGGTCCAGTGGAATATTTGTGGTCCCGAGATCAGCCGCAGCCTTCCAAATGTTTGTAGTACTACTAATCAGGACTGATCAGTTTCCAAATACATGGTGCGTAAGATTTCCTGATTTCTATTGTGCCTTTGGTGAAACTTTTGAGGTATCACATTTCCTTATTTTAATGTTAACAAGTTGGTTTTCTGTCAAACAATACAAAGAGTATAAATAGCCATTGCAATATTGTGAATTTGGTTTTCCCACAATAAGCACTATTTTGAATGCTGCATTTAGCAGAAATATTATGTCTATAAATTTTGTTTTTGAGGTTTGGAAATATTTTTTGCCTTTCATAGGCTTAGAATTATGGGGTCCAAGTGGACCTCATTTTGTTACTCAATCTGAATTCATCGTGTCCAGTGAAAATTCTGTCTGTCGTTTGACGCCAAAATCCTACTAAGCGGGAATCCTGCTTCAGATTCTATCAAAACTGGGGGTGGGAATTATAATCGAGCATGGATTATACTTGGGTCAGTACGGTAATTTGTGCTTTGCTGATTTGAAGCATTTTGATAACATGTGTCTTCCCCTACACAAACACATTTAAAAGCATACAATTCAGCAGTAATGCTAGGTCTATATTTCATATGGCACATGTCCTTAAATTTCCTTGCTGTTGAGATTTTTGTAATTTGACCTTTAATGACCCTTATGACCTTTGACCCTGTTAGGTGTATAGCCGTGCGGGTGATTTTGCAGTTTTTAATTTGCAATATTTTTTAAAAGAGGGGGGGGGGGGTGATATTGGTGACCTCAATTTTTAGACTATCTTTTATTTTAGAGGGAAAATGTTTTGCTTATTTTTTTCAGAAAATAGCATCATTACTTTACTCTGAGGTAATGTAGGGTGAAAATGTCAATTTTTACACAAGTTTTCATATTGGTTGATATAATTTACATAATTTGAACTTCGAACATAATTTGAATGACTGCAAATGCTCACAAAGAGCGTGGGAATGAAATTCTTGTATTTCACCATTGATATTAGTAGTCGCTGATTGTTGAAAACCTAATAAAAGTAGTGAATAACCCTCTCAGGACGGTGCATGAATGGGACAGTTTTGTGGGGTAGATTGAGAAATTTATGAGAAAAATTTAATTGTTTATTTAAAAAAAAAAGTTATGGCTGTCTTCAGTTTTGTCAGTTTTAATGTCAGTTTTTTCCTTTGACAGATTAAAAAACAAACCATGAGGAAAGGTGGTATATTTATTAACCCATCAATTCATTGAATTGAATGGTTATTGATCATAGCGGCGGTCGTATTTTCTCTAAACTATTCGGGGGACCCTTTAGCAGAGCGTTTTATTTGCATTTCTGACGAAAGCTGCTAGTGGAGTCAGATACTGGGGAATTTCGTGTTGGGCTGATTTTTTAAAGTTCAGTGACGAAGTGCAGTTTGGGTAAACTTTTGTGTCTTTTCAATTTTTTGGCCATCATTTGATGCCGCGCTTTCGTCTTTCTTACTGAATGCCATTGCTTTAATGTGTGTAATTATTAACCGGTTTCTGCAGGTTCTGCGTGTGAAAATGAAACTTGATAGGCCTACCATCTACCAGGGCTTACCAGGGACTGAGGTTAAACATGTTCATTTAAGTTTGAAGGTCCCCTGTGGAAGGTAATAGACTGTTATTATGACTTTGCAATTGAACCTTACTGGTTATCCAAAACTAGCAACCAAAGTTGTAATCTGCCACAGAATTGTACATTGGTTTGCCCATTGATAAGTTTGTTGGCCTGGTAATTAAAATTGAACTTGGCTAAAGAACCACAGTTGGATGACATCTGATTCATGTAAAATTCATCATATAATCTGTAAGTGTTAACTCTGAAGTTTTCTTTAGGATAATACAAATTAAATGTGTCCAAATTTCATAGAAGTCTAGGGTAAGAGACCAAATTTTTCTGTTTTACAAATATTAATCTGTGTTTGTTTTCCTTTTCTAAAAGCAAAGCAGCATCAATTTTGTTCATTCCAGGAACATTTATTAGTTTCTATCATAAACCTTGCCTAAAAATCTTTATTAAATATAAATAGCTAATGGGCATTTTGTTTCTTTTTCTGGTAAAATGAAACTTTGGTCTCTAGAGGTTATGCATCTTTGTAGTGGCCTGTGGATTTACGACTTGCTGACAACTACTCCCTCCCAGGTCTCACAGTGTAAAACAGAATAGGCTTGTGCTTTATTAGTTGGGACCTTCACATGTCTTACAGTTGTAGAGTGGAACAGGTTACATTTGACTGGAATAGATTTAGTGTAAACAAACCCTGGATGACCAAAAGAAGTTTTACTTGAGATCAAACTTCTAACTTTAATGGATAACTGCCGGTACTCTTGCAACCAAGTCCACAGAATTTTTTCAGCAAAAGTACGAAGAAAGAGACCAGAATTTGCTTACTTTTGTGAAGCAAAACTTCAAAAATATTAAGTCTGTACTTACATGGTACCGTGGTATCGTCCTTTGGCAGAAGGCAAGCCCTTTTTTTCCATTACCATTATGGGCTTTATTTTGTACTATTTACTAAGTTGGTTTTACGGATATGATGATGAAAAGTTGGTTTTGTTGGTTTTCGACGGCAAAGTTTTTTAGAAATTTAGTTTATGTATAATGGTTATATTTTGGAGGTGTTTGAGGAATATTTTGGTGTATACTGAAAACCTTATCTGGTTTCATTTATTATAGTTCTTTTTGGCTATTTTCCATATCAAAGGATTGCTTGCGACAACTTTGCCCAGGTAGCTCAAGTCTGAACGATGTTCCACCTCGGTGACCGTTTGAATACTTTGGCTCATGGTGATCCCAAGTATTTTACACACACAAACACATGTGGTGTCGGAGCTAACAAGGTCGAGTCCAAGCACATGTATTTTATGACGTTTGATGCAAATGCCACAACCTGAGTTCACGCTGGGTTGCCTTTAAGTCCGAAGACCCCGGGTAAAACATCTCCCATGTTGGGGAAGCACTACTGCGGGCCACGATAACTTTTCCCGGCTATGTTTTTATGGATTCTTGATGTCAAAAGTTTACACAATCAGGTCCATAAATGCATCATCTATTTTCCGGTGTCTGTCTTTCTGTCTGTCAGTGTGTCGTCTGTCGGATCGCGTCTATTTTCT
Organism: Ophioderma brevispina; assembly: GCA_023653785.1. Classification (NCBI taxonomy): domain Eukaryota; kingdom Metazoa; phylum Echinodermata; class Ophiuroidea; order Amphilepidida; family Ophiodermatidae; genus Ophioderma; species Ophioderma brevispina. The sequence goes on from JAMKCH010062546.1 coordinate 19,870, forward strand.
CGGAGACCAGGGTCGCAGTTCCTGAAACTTGGTGGTGAATGCCCCTTGACCAACCGAAGACCGCGTTTATTGGTTTAGTGGATCAAAGGTTCATTAGGGGTCATTCAAAGTCAAATGAGTTCAAATGGGGTAACAACCTTGGTGTATGGACATGAAACTTGGAGGTTGGGATCGATTTTTGATGCCGAATATTTTGAACGGTCACGACAAGGTCATTAGTGTCATTCAAGGTCAAGGATGTGAAATGTGGTTTTCTCGAGACCCTGAGGTGTCCGCACATTCCTGAAACATGGTGGTTTGATGCCCATTGACCGTCCGAAAACCGAGGTTGTATTGGTTTAGTGATCAAAGTCATCAGGTGTTCATTCAAGATCAAATGAGGTCAAATGGAGTTAACATTGGTGCTGGACATGAAATTTGGCGGGTGGGGTCGATTTTTGACACCAAAAATTTTAAAAAGGTCATGGCAATGTGTCATTAGTGGGGTCATGTGAGGTCAAAGGATGTAAAATGGGTCAAACATTGGTGTATGGAATGAAACTTTTCAGGTTGGGATTGATTGTTGATGGCCAAAAATCTTAAGAGCACAACAAGGTCAGCAGTGGTCATGCACGGTCAAAGGAGGTCAAAAGGGGGTATAACTTTGGATGTATCCAGACGAAAATTGGTGGGTGGGGTCAATGTTTGATGCCAAAAATTTTGTTAAAGGTTCCATTGACAAGATCATCAGGGTTCATTCAAGATCAAATGGGTGTAAACGTTGGTGTATGGACATGAACCTGGAGGGTGGGGTCAATTATTGATGCCGAAAATTTCAAAGTTCACGACAGGTCATTATAAGGTCATTTAAGGTCAAAGGAGGTTCAACCTTGGTTTCTTCTTGGAGAGCGAGGGCCGTTACGTTTCTGCGACTTGGGGTGGTGCCCCTTGATTTCCACAGACTGATTTTGTGTATTGTTTGTGAAGGCCAATGTCATCAGGGGACTTCAAGGTCAAAGGAGGTCAAATGGGGGTAAACATTGGAATATGGACATGAAACTTGACGGTGGGGTTGATTGCTGAAAAATCTTAAATGTCATGACAAGGTCCATCCGAGTCCATATCAAGTCAAGGAAGTCAAATGGGTAACTTTGGTGTATCCAGTGAAACTTGTGAGCGGGAATGCTTGTTGAAGGCCTAAATGTTTAAAGGTCATGTTAAGTTCACAGGGTCACTCAAGGCCAAAGGATGTCAAATCCAACTTAATACAACTATGCATTCCTAACCATCCCAATTGATGGGTTAACTGCATCAATTGAATGCACCGTTAACTGTAGAGGCATTTTTTTTTGCAAAAATTGGTAGACTTTTGAAGTGTTTGCTATTTTCATGTAATCATTAAGAAGTATATTTGAATTGTATCATCATTTGCAATTTAAGGTGGTTATGATTTATGATCTGATTTTTCGTATGTTTTTCTCCCTCAATGGAAGCACATCACCAAAGACACATGATTACAAATTTTGAGTTAAATTGGTCAAACTGTTAGGAAGTGAAGCAAAAAAAAGTGTACTAATTGGCTCATAGTAGGCACCGGAGTTTTACGCGATCGCGCAAAACGCGCAAAAAATCACGATTTTTGGGTCTATCACGATTTTGTTGGTCCATCGCGAATTTTCACGATTTTGTAAAAAAACACCTTTTTTAATGTTAATTTTGCCAATAAACAAACACAACTGATTATTAAATCATGCAAACGTCGGCGAAATTGATGACTCACAAAGCTTCCAATAAGTGCAAAAATATAGTCCAAATGTATAAATAAATCCTAGCGTAGACCCTACCTCTAACCGGATAGTTGAACAAGGATGACCCGACCTATTTTCCATTGTGAAGCGTCATGATAATGGTTGCGCTTCGGTGCATTACACAATAAGATTGATGCATGCTATCAAGCTATCAACGCTCGGTATCGGGTCTTTGGTCATAATTGGTGTATCCATGGGATAATTAATCTCTTGGGAATTAAACCAATTCGGACTTGGCCGCGGTAGAAGGTATTTTGTTCCCGACGGAAATCGGTAGATGCGGAGATGAAACAACATCTTCCCACACATTCAGGGGCAAGAGTGGAAAAACCCGTCACGCTACCGTCACCGAGACCGGGGCCGGGGATTCCCCAATCCCATGTGCGAAAGTAAATTACTCTCGGGGATGTATGCAAAGCCTCAGCCCGCGGCAGCGGCCATCTACATCTGATTTCCATTTTATTCGGAATAAGAAGGGAAAAATAACAGGTGATAATGATGTGCTCTTGTAATTTTTTCAGCCGAGAAAAAGTAAGGAATATGATGTCAACTTTGGAAGTTGAGCATTGTTTTTGCAAAGACTTTTTCGTGTTCCTGGTTGACTAGTAGGGGCCAACATAATGAAACGCATTTTCGCGATTTTTTACTTTAAAAATCGCGCATTTTCGCGCATTTTAAAATACGGGCCGCGCATTTTAACAACACGTGGTTTTAAAATCGCGCAAAACAAACTTCCGTGCCTACTCCTAGGATAGTGTGTGTTTTACTGGCCTTAAATTTCCTTGGGGTAATGAGAAAAAGAACTTTTTCTGATACCAAAATCTCATTTTGATTGGAAAAAGTGTGAGGGGTGCAAGCTTGATTGGGTCACTCATCTTAATTGATGGTTTCCAAGTATTTTTTGTGGATATGTATTCAAGTTTGCACATTGATTTGCAATATTAATGAAGTAATAAATCACCATGAAAAAAGCAGGCTTAGTGTTTGGTATGCCTGCTTCAAAAATGTTTTAGCTTTTTTATTGCCCTTAATATATAAGTCTCTCTTCTTCTACAATATATAAAATAATTTTGTATTTTCATTTTACATTCCTAATTAGTGCTAGGAAAATACTACTAGGGAATGTCTATTTGAAATACTGTGCGGTGGTACGGCTCTTTGGTGAATAAACAGAGGAGTTTTTCCTCGCATATGACTCATGGCCTTACGCATGCAAAGGTCACCGCTTCAGAGCACTTCAGGTTGATGAGGACTGACTGACTGACGGTAATGCTCCAACGAACCGGGCACTGCTTCACAAATTACTGCACAGATAAATTAAAGAAATACACAATTTCGTCAGTGTTGGTTTTTTTTTTGTACTGGTTATAGACAATTTGGGTGGGTACTTTGTGTGTTGAGTGTTTAGGGTGAGTGAATTTGTAACGGATCGTGCAATTTATTAGAAATTGTCCAAGAGTGCTCTTCAACACAACCAGAGTGGATAGAGCTCAATAAGTAAATAAACTTAGCAGGGTTTATATTATCTCAATTTTTCATGGGAGGGGGGGCAGCATGCATTTGAGGGACATTCTGCTGGCCTCTTACATGTACAGGAACATGGTCTGAGAACCATATGGGACTTCCATTACTGAGGAATGCATTTTGACAATAATTTCAAGTTAGTACAAACTTTGTGCAATAAAAACATAATTTTGCTAAATTTATATCTATATACTGATGCTCATGAGATTTCAGTGTCACAAGGAAGTCAATATTTCTCTCATTAATTTTCTTACCCCAGTGAAATTAAAGAGGGTAACCCAAAAATGGAATTCATGACAATATATTTGACAATGTCATGCGTTCCAATTTTTGGGTCACCCTGTATGTTAATTTTATATTGGTATGTCTTCACATCATAGCTAATCAAACTGCCTATTAAAAAAATAGAATTCTACCCCCAATTTATTTTATGCGAGTGACTTCACTTCATGAAAAATTCTTGCTGCATAAAGACAAGATCTGCTGAATTGTGAAGATTTCTTGTTGCGAAAATTAGGTGATTGCAATCGTTTTCTGGAATTCAAGCTGCTACAGCATTTGCAAAAATAAAATTCTCACAAAATAAATTCTCACCTTACACTAAGTATTCTCAATTGACTGTAAAACTGACCATAAGTTAAACTAATCTGTCGATTTGCGTTTATTGAAGATTTGAAGTCGATTTCTCATGTTGCCAACTAAGACCCAGTTATTATGAACACTAGTCACTAGGCCAAGCTACGGGTGTACAATACATAAAAATTGACTAATAGCTTAATTTCAAATAGACAATTTCACGGTCACGTATGGCAGGTACACGTTTTCTGCGTCAAAAATTGCACAATGAACATACAGAAGGATAGTTGATTCCTTTTTATGGCCCTTGCATATTGCAGTTATCAGGAGACCGCACAATGTGGTAAATGACTAAATCTTGCATGAAAATGTGCTCTGGAAAATGGCCGGGAGGAGAAATGGTGCACCAAAAGAATGAATCCAAAACTATGCTGTCCCTACAGGCTGCAATGATGCTTGCAGCGACGGGGATTTCTGTAAATGAGGAGAGATGCTGCGGAGCGTTAACTGGCAAACATAGGAGGTCTGGGATGCCATGGAAAGCATTCACTAGACAGTCACTTTATAATAACAGTAAAACACGAAGGTTAAGACGTAAAGTATTGATAAAAATGAGATGAGAGAAGAGCACACTGTGAATTCTAAAATAGTATTGCCTGGCTTTACAATCACATTGGCTGCTTTTTTTTGGCCGTGGCAGACAGGTAGTATAGTGTGTTCATGAAAAAATTACCCTGTCAACAAATTGGTGGCATGTTATAATTTGTCTTTCTAGACTACACCATCTATATTGTGTGTGTGGAGATGATAAATATGAGGTGCCTGCATGCAGTTCTGATGGCCACATTCTCGTGGGCCACTCAGAGATATTTTTATATCTGAATTGGTTCATAGATCTTTGAAAATGTCTATATGTCTTGTCTTCTCTTCCTTTATCCTGTATCCTTTTTGGCTTTAGATCTCTCTCACAATTCCCTATTTTCTTCTTCCCTTCTTGGTTTCTTCCCAATCTCTCCCTAGACTTCCCACTTGTGCTCTCCCTTTCCCCTTTGCTTCTCTCATTTCACATTTGCTCTCTCCTTTCCTTTGCTCTTCCTTTCCCTTGCTCTCTGTTTTCACTCATGTCCCTGTCCTCTATCATCTAGTTCCTGCCCTCCTTGCTCCCTCCCCCTCCCCCTCTCCCTCCCCTCCCTTCTCCCCTCTTCCACTTCATTCTTCCACCACTTTCTCCCTCTTCATGTCATTTTTTCCATTGTGAGATTGACATTTATAGCTGATCCCTCTCATCTTCTGTATCTGGTTCTGATACAGAGACATGCCTCGCGAGAGGAATCCACCATTGATTTTGGTTCTCAAACTGCCAAAAATGGCAGGTCTAAATGATGTTTCCTTTTTAAAAACTGCGTAATACCAAATCATCATCTCATTACCTCTTGATGCACACTGTGCCAGAATCTCTCTATTGATTGGACAGACGATGGGCCATGTGGTGACCGTGATAGCAGTTTGAAACCGATATGCGCTGCGAGTGATGTAGGGAGGAAGTGAGAGAGCATACACAATGCAAGGATAGTCTACTGAGGGAGGTGAATTATGTTTTTTTTTGGCCCCCCACCCCACCCCACTTTTTAATTGGGGGGGGTTTCTTATCTTAAGGAATTTAAGGTGATCTTTTCATAATAAGGTTGTAGGTATGCATAAATGTGTTTTATGACTCAAGGTCATTCTTCAAATTACAGGGCGAGTAAAAAAAAAGGGCAAAATTCTGCCGAAGGGCAATCTTTTGTATTCAAAAACAGCCGTGTAAAAGTTAAGCTAGCATAAAAGCCCGGTGGGCTTGTATGACATCTTTCATAAAAAAAAAATATTGAAATCACTTGGCCATCAAAGATACTATCTTCTAACAAGAGTATATTTAAGGTCCCAGAACTCTAAGGCTAAAAATGGAAGATAAATTGTATTGGCAGGGCAGTATTGTGAGGAAAATTGCCTTTTTTGTTGGTTCATTGTATTATTCTGATGTACAGGAAATTTCTACTTTCTTTCCCGAAGAGTTCTATGAAATGGGAACCTACAATTGCTCTTACTGTAAATATGAATGGCACACTGTCCAAGTGGACTGATTATGAAATTACATGCTAGAGCTTGCGTAACTATTACGTTCTTTGAAGTGGTGTTGTCACAAACTAATGCCACTCAGTCGTCAAACGAGGTCAAGGTGGTAATGCAGTGACCAAAAACTGCTCTGCTCGACCTAGTGTAGCCATACTAGGCTATGGTGTGTGAATTTGAAAACCCACACAAGATTACTACTGTAAAAGTGGTAATTTTTTTGCGATGTAATTTTTGTGCTTCCGCAATTTTAGATTTCACTTGTTTTTAAAGGTGCTTTTTTTTTCAGCTATCTACATAGACTTTAGGGCCTTACACACAAAATAACAATTTTAGTTGTGTTCTAATTGGCGCTGCTCAAAGTGCATGATAAGTGTGAAAATTAAAGCAGCATGAATATTTCAGCACTTTTACAGTGTTTCTGAGGCATAATTGGTAGAAAAGTTAAATCTTGACAAAAAATATATATTAGGTTCCAGGTCACAGATTCAGGCAAACATACCACCAAGGAATACATTATACATAAGGGTAGAAATGGGGGAAACACGGTTCCCACCTTGCAATAGTGTCATTAAGGTTACAGTTCACGGATTTCAAGCAAACATCATACAAGCAGGGAATCGGAGATGACAAATTTTCCGGAAATTTCTGGATTTCCAGATTTTTGGCAATGAAATTTAAAAAAAGAAAAAACCTAAAAAATTAAAAAAAAAAAAAAAATCCATATCCAGATAAAAAAGTATTACTGATACAGGGTAAAAATGCATCAAACAAAAATCAAATGTTTTAAGTATCAAATTATTTTAGAGAAAGAGGTCGTGTACCCTAAAATCACTTAAGAAAAAACATTCCCCAGCGCTAAAACTGGATGTAACGCCTATACAAAGTTTGGCCTTCCCGTCGGTTTTTCAAATTTGGATTTCAGGAGGAAATGGGATCTACTCCGTGACATCTCGGGGGAAGACATAGGGACAGACATGGGGGAGAAAGACAGTCCCAGAAAATCAGGACGATAAAAATTGGGAGTGTGCAAATAAATGATTTATAACAAGATGTCTCAAAAATGGATGTATATACATATACTTCTCATGCACGGTGGCCTATTATACCCTAACATGTTGTGTTTCCACTCTAGGATGAGGAAGATTATTATAAATCACCTCGTTAGTAGTAGTAGTATGTCAATACACTGTCCTCCCTAAATTTTTGTGACCGCTTCCTTTTCCTATAATGCAAGGCCTGCCAGGCAATAATGACAGTTACTCTGCTAAGTGTTGAGACTATATAGATCTGTGATTCATGTGTTATCAGCGACTCTTAATGAAAATCAATGGTGTGGGAGGCACAAATTTAACCTGCTATTACACTACAGAGAATGTGATGATGAATGAGATAAATTAGGTGTGGTTAAGATACATTGTGCTTATATTAGGATGTGATTAAATGTGTGTGATTGAATAGGTTACCATGTAGGGTGTGATAATATTACTTTCTATGGTTGGTTGTGAGAGGGTGAAAAAGGTGCTAAATATAAATCACTTTGGAGGTAAAAACTAGTAGCTTGCTGTTTTAATATTTTTTTGTTTTCTGAATAATGGTAAGAAATTACTTAACAGTAAATATACGTACTAGAACATGAAATTTTATTAAAAAATGACAAATATGAAGTCAGACATGGGATGAATTCAGTATTCACATCCAACAATATGCAGTTTATTCCAATGAGGCTTCCAAAATTCATAGGGTGGTGGCACAATACAAAATTCTTTCTGTCAGACGTGTATTTAATGTTTTAAAAATGTTGAATTAGCGCATAATGATAGTGATGCATTGTCCTTTAAGAGTATATTGACAAAAATAAATACATAAATGTTCAGTTTGACAGCAAATTATCAGCATGTCAAATGAGACCTGGGTTTCTTCATGAAATTTTAGATGGGGGATTTAACTTTGAGAACTAGTGACCGACCCCCTTTGGGGACAAAGTTTGGGGTTGGACAATCCTGGATTTTTTGGGAGGCCAAAATTGCCCAGCAGGGCAAAGTTCAAAGATTTTTAGTGTTATTGAAGAAATAAAACAAGGCTTAACAAATTGTTTTGATACCTTGAATGAATAATACAAGGCTTTATGAAGTGTTTTGATCTTGATTTTGATGAAAAAGTGGAGAATTGTATTGTATTAACCCTAACCCCACTCCGTATACGCGTGTATGAGTTTCCTTTCTTTTCTTCTTTTTTCTAATTGTATGATTTATATTTGCTTGTGTCTTGTTGTTGTTGTTTGTTTGTGTGTGTGGGTAGGTGGGTGTGTGTGTGTGCGTGTGTGGTTTGACGCTGGTCTTCCAAAGACACTTTCCCGAGAGGACCACTGAATCTTAACAGAACTCGTACAGAAAAGGATATCTATCAAATGTAAATCACTGAATCTCACAAAATCACACACGCTACATGTCAATCTTGACGAAGAAAACCACTGAATTGCAAAATAGCTCACAGTATAGAATTAATTTTGACTTAAATCACTGAATCTTACAAAATCACACTTATGTCCAGTCATTATAAGCCACAAAATCTAACAAAATCCCAGAAATAGCACACCAGCGGCACACTTTGTGAGATTTTGGGAGATTTGGTTGAGTTAGGGTTAATCAACTTTTGGTCAAAATGGGGATTTAGATCAGGTGGAGGGAGATCAGGCAAATTTCTTTCAGATGGGGTTCCCCAGACTCTGCAGCATACATACCCATCTAACTATAACCAAACTTTCCCTGTGATCATTGTAATCATGATATGAATGAGGCTAGGGTAGACTTCAACTCAAGCAAATTTCAGCATATAATCTCAGCCAACCCACACAATTCCCTCAATGGTGAACGGCTGGCCATTCCTCCCAAGGGCAGTTCCCCCTTTCCCAAATAATTTCCATAAGCAACCTGAAGGAAAACTCTTACAGTTCGAGCTTCCTATTTATGTGCGAGCATGTCGTGATTCACTGCTAATGCATTTACCAATGCATATACAGTGCAGCCAGGGTACGGTAGTCATGAACACCGGTGGGCTTATGACGTTAACAAACCCAATGGAAATCAATATTTACGAGACAGAATTATCATTGGATACCAATTTAGCATAGTGTCGTCGCAGTCATCATTTACAGGGTATTAATTCATGAGTTTCCTAATGGTGTATAATTTGCTGATCTTGAGATGTTAACACACTGGGTACATGTATGTGCTGTATGTTGTGTACAAGGGCTACTGTGATTTTCTCATTGACCTGAGTATAGTTATGTATATGCTCAGCTAATGTACATAAGGTGGCCTCTGAGTTCAGTGTACTGAATATATTGCTGTAGACAATCTAACTGAAGCGATGGAATGAGAACAATGCATGAAAGTAAATAAGCAAAGTTATAATGGTACGCAGATTCTGGCTGAATGTATGTGGAAAGGCCGTGGAACATGGGGGTGGGGAGGCAAGGGGTCAATTTAAAATGGCACCCCCACCTTTTTGACTGAAAGAAAGTACTAAAATCCTGGTTAAAATTGTTTAAAAGAGCAAAGCGAACACCAAGAGACACTCAACTGGTTGAGGCCCTACAGCAAAATGCCAGCGTGAGGTCACTCACATGCGCCTTTGCCAGGAAGAAGATTTTTCATGAATACTTGATTCTGGCATTTTACGACGGGAATCGTTTATTGTTGCAGAGCTGATGGCCAATCTTTTGCCCCACACCAGGCACTAGCAACCTGCCCTTTGTATAAAGCTTTATGTTGGCTAATTACATAGGCCGGTATTCACAAAAGTGTGTAACTTTAACCAGTGTTAATTTAACCCAGGGTTAAATATCCCATAGAGGTGTAAATGAATTTAACCCATGATCGTGGGTTAAAGCGGTTTAACCCTGGATTAAGATGAACCACCTTTTGTGATACCGGCCATTGGGTTTAATGTCAGTAACCAGCAAAACTCACCTACCAAATATTCAAGTTTGTAGCTATCTTTTCAGTCCTACCCACCTTCCTTTTACCATTGTTGTGATTGGCTCAAAAATCCCCGAGGTTTTTTATTGTTTGCAATCTGGCAGGGTTCCGGATTATTTTTTTTTATTAAATTTTTTTTTTTAAATGACTTGGCTTTGTTGTCTTTTTGTTTCTGTTTAGAACTTTTATACAGAGATGTAACTTTTCCAGAAATTTCCAGATTTTTGGCCCAGAAATAAAGAAATTCTGGAAATTTTTAAAAAAAAATCTTCATTTTTGAGATCAAAGTGTTTAATGATAAAGGTAAATGCATCAAAATCCAAGTTTTAGTACCAATTTATTTTAGAGAAGTGGGTTTGTACCCTAAAATCGCGCAGGGAAATATGTCCCCAAATAGATTTCCCCAAGATGCTACGTAAAAATTTGGCTTCCCCTTTGTTTCAAATTGGGATTTTAAGTAAGTGGGGTATCCTGTGTTACAATCTCTGTTATTATGCTTGTTGTGAAATTCCAATTGAAAAATAAGAAAGAGTTCACAATGCGCAATTCTTCTATCATTATCTCTTACACAAGAAGAAGATAACTTTGCTGTGTTACATTTGAAGAAGCCACAGCACTGCAGTGACAGTGATGTATGTGTCGAGTATTAAAAATGAGTAAATGGTTAGTTACAACTAGCGATCAAATCACCAAATTGACAATCATTTGCTCGGTGTGCATTTTATTGAAACTTTCGCTTGATCACACATTCATTAAAGACACTATCAGTGATTTGCTAAAAATCGCAAATCGAAAAAATCATCAAAAAATCAGATTTTTACATGTATGTAACAATACAGGTAGCCCCTAACATACCCTGCAATGATAAGACCAGAAGCAACCTAATAAGGACAGAATCGGAGATTTTAGTCATACTGTCCGTATGGTCACTTACTACAACACGTAATGAAAATGGAGAATCGTATCTGGAACACTTGCCGTTTTCTTCATTTTAGTCAATTCTACAGCTGGAAAAGTGAAACTTATTGACAATTCTACAGACTTTCCTTCAATTTGAAAAGGCATGCCTGCAAATTTCAAATATTTGTCAAATCACCTCTGATAGTGTCGGAAGTATTAGTTCAGCAGTTTTTTCACTAAAACAATGTTGCCTTTTCCAGATATTTTCGGTCATTAACCTTCCTCAGGATTCCATAGGCTCTGAGGATCATATAAAGCCACTATACACATTAAATCAGAACTGCCACCTACTATATTTATAACATTTGTATGATCATCTTAAAGGTGCAATTTTGTGATTCCAGCACTTCTGTTTATTCATTGTTCACGAATATCCTTGAGAAAAAACTTAGTACAACATTGAGTTTGATCCCAATCTTGCGATTTGTGTTATGAGCAATTACTTTTTTAACACGGGCAAAGGCCACTGTGCGTAATTTCTGTCCGTTTACGAACAGAAAATACAAAAATTGCAATTCTTACAGATGAGAACCCGAATTTGCACGAAGGATTAGGGATACACATGATTACAATGGCTAAACGGTTCAGCAGATGATAATAAATCTAAACCTTTGTTAGGTAGTCGGGGGGGACGAGTTGTGGATCACAAAATGCCCCTTTAAAAATGTTTTTTCAGTACGTGTAGGTTGTTTTAAGCCATATCTATGGCCCATGCAATTTAAATTCACGCCTTTTGCATTACAATTAGAATTTTCTGTCAAAGTAAATTTAGAAGTAAATTTAATATTACGTGTTAATCTAGCGGTGATGTCAAAATTGAGTATTTCTGGCGCCAGATCACTGGTTCCCGTGGATTGTTTTTTACATGACGGACGTCACCATGGGTGCATTAACCCAATTGGTACACTCCCTTTTTGGGCAAAATTAGTATGTATGGGGGATTGAAAAGAGTGCAGATGCATCTAAATCACCAATTTGTTTTGATTTAATTTTTAAAAAAAGGTGTAAATTCTTGATTATTTTTCTGACGTGTTTACATAGACGGGTAACCAAAGGAAAGGTCCAGTATCAACATTATGCAAATTACGTGACCTGATCTCAACCATTATTATTTATTAGCTTTTTACAAAGAAAGATTCATTTGGTATGATAGAACTAATTATTTTCCATAATTCCAGATTTTGTTGCATTTCCTTACATGTAGATATAAGAAAATATGTTCCTTTTTCATTTTTTGAGATCAAAGTGTTAATGATCAAGGTAAACTGCTCAAAAAAATCAAAGTTAAGTACCATTATTTTAGAGCAAGGGGCCGTCTTGTATCCTAAAATCGCGTAAGAATGTTCAGCCAAAGATTCCCCAGATGCTACGCTTAAATTTGGCCTTCCCCTATTGGTTCAATTTTGGATTTTCAGTAAGTGGGGGCTACTCCGTGTTCAATCTCTGTATTAGGCTTTGTGTGAAATTTCCAATTCGAAACAAGAAAAGAAAGGTGCAAAATGGCAATTCTTCTATATTATCTCTTACACAAGAAGATAATTCTACCTTTGTGATCATTTGAAGAAGCACAGCACTGCAGTGATGTATGTGTCGAGATATAATGAGTTAAATGGTAGTCTACAAATAGAGATCACACAAATTGGGAGCAATCATTTGCTCGGTGTGCATTTTATTGAAACTTTAGCTTGATTCAAACTTCAATAAGTATTAGTTCAGCAGGTTTTTCTCAAATGTGCCTTTTTCCAGCATATTTAAGTCATTAACCTCCTCAGGATTCCCTAGCTCTGAGGATCAATAATTAAAGCCACCTACACATTATCGAACCTGCCACCTACTATATATAACAGTATGATTCATCTTAAAGGTGCATTTTGATTCCAGCACCTTCTGTTTATTAATTGTTCAAGAGATATCCTTGAGAAGGATTTATTTACAAATTTGAGTTGATCCCGCATCTTGCGATTTTGTGTTAGGAGCAATTATTGTTTTAACACGAGTGCCATAGGCAACTGTGCTGTAATTTCTGTCCGTTTACGAAAAGAAAAAATACAAAATTGCAACTTTCTTACAGATGCGACGAATTGCAAGAAGGATTAGGTACCACATGGATCTAAGGCTAACGGTTCAGATGTATATAAATCTCACCTTTGTTATAGTAGTCGGGGGACGAGGTTGTGGATCACAAAATGCCCCTTAAATCTCATGTACGTGTAGGTTGTTTATAATCCATATCTTGGCCCCTGCAATTTAAAATTCACCGCCTTTGCATTAACTTAGAATTTCTTTCAAAGTTAAAATTTAGAAGGAACATGTAATATTACGTGTTAATCTAGCGGTGATGTCAAAAATTGAGTATTTCTTGGCGAATCACCTGGTTCCTGTGTTCCTTTTTTACATGAGGACGTCACCAGGGTTGCATACCCAATGGTTAACTCCCTATTTTGGGCCAAAATAGTATGTATGGGGGATGAAAAGAGTGCAGGTGCATCTAAATCAGCCAAATTTGTTAGTTGATTATTTTGTAAAAAAGGTTTTCTTTGGATTATTTTTTGACTTGCTTTACATAGACGGGACCAAAGGAAAGGTCAGTATCATACATATGAAAATTACGTGACTGATATAAACACATTAATTACTTTTATGCTTTGTTAACAAAAAGATTTCTTTGGTATGCTAGAACTAATTATTTTCTTTACTTCCATATTTGGCTTGCATTTCCTTACATGTAGATATAGAAAAATATTCCTTTTTCCTTTTGTTAAGAATGCAAGTTTGATATCTCCTCTTTCAGGTAAATGTTGTACAATTGTATTTATCTATAGGCAACGCAAACTTTAGGCTTTTTCTCATTACTGTCATCTATAAAGCGCTTATAGTATCAACTCAATATTTGTTATTTTGCCTTCTATTTGGCCTTCTATATTGTTTGTTACCACTTAGTCCAAGTTTCCACTTGGTTAATTTTCATTTTGTTCAGTTCCCATTTGGGTCCAAGTTCCCATTTTGTCCAGTTCCATTTGGTCCAGTTCCATGTTCCAGTTCCCATTTTATCATTCACAATTTTATACAGTTCCATTTTGTCCACTTATTTGTCCAATTTTACCCTTTGTCCAATTTCCATTTGGGCCCAGTTCCAGTTTATCCAATGAACATTTTGTCCAAAATTCCTATTTTTGATGCCCTTTTGTCCAATTGCATTTTGTTCAAACCCATTCCAATCAAGTACCATTTTGTCCAATTCCCATTTTGTCAATTCCCTTTGTCGATTCATTTTGTCCATTCCTTGTGCCAGTCCCATTTTGTCCAGTTCCCATTTTGTCCAGTACCATTTTGTCCAATGCCCAATTCGTACAATGCCAATTTCGTTCCAATGGCCACTTTCGGTCCAATGCCATTTCGTCCAATGCCCATTTCGTCCAATGGCCATTTCGTCCAATGCCCATTTCGTCCAATGCCCATTTCGTCCAATGGCCATTTCGTCCAATGGCCATTTCGTCCAATGCCCATTTTGTCCAGTGCCCATTTTGTCCAGTGCCCATTTTGTCCAATTCCTATTTTTGAATGCCCTTTTTGTCCAATTTCCATTTTGTCCAGTGCCCATTTTGTCCAGTGCCCATTTTGTCCAATGCCCAATTTTTCCAATGCCCATTTTTATTCAGTACTCATTTTGTCCGAATTGCATTTCCTTCAAAACCCATTTCAACCAACTCCAATATCAGCCAATTCACATTTCTTCCAATTCCCATCTCATCCAATTCTCACTTTGACCAATTCCTATTTTTCCAATTTTCTCCGATTCTCATTTGGTCCAGATTATGGAAATTGGAAAAAAGTGATTGGACCAAATGGGAATTGGGCCAAGTAGGATTAGACCAAGTGGGAAGTTACTTCTATATTCAATTGTGTTTTCCTTTGCTACTTTGCCTTTGTTGCTATGTCTCATCTTTTTTGTCTTCGTCTTGTATCTCATCAGTTTTGCCTCTGTTTGTCACTTGCTTCAACTTAATTTGCCTTCATAATTTTATGTTGAAAATCGGCAAAAGAGAATTGCTTGAAGGTTCAATGGGCTGAAACAAGAAGGCAAAATGTGGGAGACGCCAAGGCAGAACTTGCGAGGAATGACAATACAGGCAAAATGGGTCGAAGTAGACCGTATTGAATAACTAACCATGTTGGTGGACAAGATGGACGCATTCCATGATTACAATACATTCACCTGTTGATAATCCCTTTGCAAATGCTACAAATCGATTGACAGCTTAATGTATTGTAGTCCTGGAATGTGTGCATCTTGCCCACCAAAATGGCTGGTGACCAACATTTAATACGCTCTATGATAACAAGTTAAATAGCTAAGGAAATCACATACACCAATTAAGGCAATTAATACCAGAATATGGATGCAAAATAGAAAAGGCAATACATTTTAGAGCATCATGTTAATATGCTTATATAATCATATTTTAATTTATTCAAGTTCTGCATGTATTTCATTTATCCCTTGCAACTTTTACAATATAATATATTAATAATCATCCGTTCTGTTCAGTTAAATTCTTCAAACTTGTATGCCATATTTGTGTACCATATAGATGTCTGTTGTAAATTAACAATTTCTTCCTATCGTTTATGTTTGATCATCTGAATAGTTAAATTTTAATTTTGATGACATGATAAAAGTCCCCATATATATACATTTAGGGCAGCATTTGTCTTAAAAATATTTTAAGTGATTAAAATAGATATTTAGTCTTATCCACTTCAATATTTTGTTATAAATATTATCATAGGCAGTACTTTTATTATTGGTATAATTATTTTCAATTGCCTTTTGAGATTTTGAGTTGGCATGAAAAGAAATGGGATTTCGTTTCCTGCTCAGCATTTCTGGTTTAAGGGGGTGCAACACGTAAATGAAAGTCGGCATTTGTTTTCTTTCAGAAGATATGAGATAATGTTGTTATTTTGTTCTCCTATAACATAGTCTTGCCCATAGCTTGGCTTTCATTATTTCCAGCAGTCTTCTAGTGAGTTCATGAGATCAGGTCACATTGCCCCTATAATGTCTGGCTACCTTTGGTTCCCTAACCCTTTGATTGCTCAAAGTTTTATTTTTTGTAATAAAATAATCAAAATTATGGAATTTTGTGACCGTATTTGGAATCAGTATGAGAAATGCATTCCAATGAGTCCAAACAAGCCCAGTCTTAGGTCAGTGGTTTTTGAGATGGCTTCCCAAATTTTTGAGATAGCCTCCCAAATGGCTAAATGTTGTTTGGGAATCCATCTCAAAAGCTACTGACTTATGTGTTATAACCTAATCTACATACCAGAGTTTAGCATTTTCAAATATATTCTACAGAGTGGGTGAAAACAAATCAATAAATTCAGTTAGACTTTTTAAACCTTGGGAAAAGTTTGCTCCAAATTGAGGAAAAAAATAGACATTTACATTAAAGGTGCGTGTTCCGATCGTCTTTGGGACCCCCCTGATTTTCCCGGAAGTAGTATCGATTTTGATATCAGATGAAAGGCCATATTTTTCTCATTATCGTCCTGAAATTTCAGCCCTCAAATCCATTTCATTCTCAAGATATAAACGAAAAACCGGCGTTTTAGTGGTTAACCATCAAAATTAGCACAGTATTGAATAAGGCTTTGCAATATGCATTATTGCTTCTACCGTCAAAACTACAAGCTTGTTTCCCACGGTACTTGATGGGGCGTACCTGCAAGTGCCAGGCTCTCATATCAAGCATAGAACACAATAGGCATAAATCGGAACAAGCACCTTTAACCCACTGGGCAATTACTAAATGACTTTCTCATAGTGTCTGTGTTTGGTTGACTGAATTTTGAGTAACCAATTAAAATAGAGTTCTTAACAATGGTGCTGATTGGCTCAAATCATATAGCTGCCTTTGTAGCCAATCAGCATGTAGTTCACATGGGGTTAAGGTATACGTCTATATACATGTATAATTTTTGTTGGTTTAGTTATCCGAAAAGTACATTTTTACCCTGCATGTTAACCTATTGAAATTAAGTCACAAATGATTTAATGCGCATTTTGCAAATGGGAAATTTTACACGGTGTGTATGATTTCACTGCAGATGGTTTTGAAGAGCTGTCTGGAAAAAGTAATTCTTATAGTCTGGAAAGAAGTTTCCGATTTGTGTAATTCTTGTGTCTTCTGCTTGCAGATTGATACTTGGTAATGCGTGTGTGTGTGTGTGTGTGCCTGTGGGTGTGTGTGTGCATGCGTGCATGTGTGTGTGGTAAAAAGTTAACCCTGTACATACTGAAATCATGCTGTAGTACACATTTCCTGGTTAACTTCATAAAATAAACAAATAACCTCATTTGCATTATATTCATATTCATATTTATTTTGCCTCTTCACAAAACATGTATACAAATAAACAGATAAACCTTAATTATATAGATAACCATAGATTATGTACAAAGGGGAACTATTTGGTTGTATACAAATGATAAAGTAGAACTATGGTTAAATTAAATCATAATTTCATATAGGTGATATTACAGAAAAACAATACAAAGCAGTATTTTGGAATGCATACATGGTGAAGGGACGAGGACACTGCTAAACGCGAGGCGTGAAGTCGCAGTGCCCTCCACAAAAAAGGGTAAAAAAAAGTGAAAAAGTTACAAGAGGTATGCTTAAAATACGAAAAAGAAAAAACAAAAGTGGGAAGGGGGGGCGGAGACGAGACAAAATATACAGGACAGGACAAACAAGACAAACATGATGTCTGGCTTAAGAGTATTTATAAATGAGATGAAGAGTTATGAGGAGATACAAAGAGAAGAGGGGAAAGGGAGAAGGAAAAATAAAATTAAGAAGGCATGTCACCGTACAGCTTGACAAGATGAGCTCTTTTGCATATATTTTATTTGATTGAGTTGAAACTTCATGCAATAATTTTGCATATCAGGCAAACTGGCAAAAAAAATCAGTGTCAAAGGTCATTCAAAGTTCAAAATTTTGATATTCATATCACCATTTGCATACCACAATGGCAGACCTTGTAAACATTAATTGCTGGGAATTATTAAATTCTTCTTCTCCGTGTGTAGAAGATTTGGTTTCACAATTATCTAGTAATCTTAAAAATATTGCGGCATTTTAAACTTATTTCCCGAAGTTATTTGTTTTTCCAAATCACATATTTGGAGGCTGACTCTGTACTTTCTCTACCATACCCCTTTTACTCCAAGTGCTGCATTGTGATTGGTTGAACTGGCATCATGTAGCCATGCATTTTTGATTCTTCTTCTTAGCGCATCCACGAGTCATTGGTAATGGCTAGTGGTGGTGTGAGGATTTATTCAGCTGTGTGTAAGCTGATCCGGGGCCGCGTGTATCCATGGTATGGACGCTCCTAACATGGCCCGCATTTTGAGACTGGGGGCGATTTGGGCTAAACCAGTCAGGGGTTTTCACCCTACTCTTATTCGACACTGACTGCGAAGTACATGTACAGTTGTGACTCTCTGTACACGGGACCGACGGCTTAACGTCCCCTCCGAAGGACGGGATGCTTTCATGATCCATTTGCCCAATTCCAAGTGAACCATGGAGGAGAGCGGTATTCTGTATTTAATCAATAGCTGGTATACATATCAAATCCAGAATTTAGTACCCGAATAATCCCAGGGATTCGAACCCGGGATTTTTTGGTAAATTTGCGCCACAGGCAAGCACCTAACCGCTAGGCCACGCTCTCCCACAAATTTATGCATTTTTTATAAAAATGGAAAACATCAATTCTTACTAAACTGCAGCATGATTCATTCTTGAGGGAGTGTCATTGTTGTTTGGTTTCATAAGGTTAGGCCTAATACATTTTGCTTAAACAGTAAACAACTCGGTTTATGCAGCACAGAATTAATTCTAGGGTATTTCAGTCCTGTTATGCCTGAATGAATCTGTTTGGTAGTTAAGCATAGAATACACATTTTGTGTTAGATTAGATGCATTATTTCAAATAAAAAAGGACAACTTAACCTTGGAACTTGTTACTACAATGTAAACACACCAAAAAGGATATCTAGAAATGAAAAAAAAAAATCTTGCTAAATTAGACCTATGTCTTGATTTGCAGCCCGTCATATCAAAATGTAAACATTGTCATCGGGCCATGTCCCAAACAAAATTTGATAAAAAAAAAAAACCGGTTATTTAGTTAATAATATTAGGGTCAGACTGACATTGTGTACCCCTAATGCATGTGGTCACTTTTTGGATTTGGTCTCAAGCTGGTCAAGTTTCAAAACTAGAAATCAAGTGCCCATTCTTCTAAGGTAGTGTGAACCATTATGACATTGTCAAACTGAAGATGCGTCCAAGTAATCATCGTGTTTTGCAATGCAAGTGGATGTTTAAAATCAAGTGTGTACAAGTAAGTTAGGTTCAACTCCTCTTGTCAAATTCTAACAATCATCTAACACAGAGGGTGTCCATATAATATGCAAACAAAGTAATTCATGAGTGTAATTTGACATTGATATTCTTCCCGATCTGGCATCCGTCCTCGTTTCTCTTCTCTCCTTTTCTTCCTGCTCTTCATTCCATGTATCTCTTTTTGTTCTTATTCTCTGAATGGTTGTTCTTCCTTGTTTCATGCCTCCTCCTCCTTTTCATTGTCGCTGCTCTTCCAAACTATACACTTTTCCCTGTCATTTCCTATAATGTTGTTTCGTTCACACATAGTTTACTTTTGGAAAACTGTGTAAATTTTTTCAAGACCTCGGATGAAGTTCACATTAGTCTCTAAAATATATCACTCTCTACCGTGGCCCTCCCTTCGTGTTGAGTGCACATGTGGTGCACTGGATCAGTGCTCGCCTTAATAGATAATGTTGGTGGGTTCGAGCTCCGCCTGTTTTCCAATGTGTTTTGTGCACTTGGGCAAGGGCACTTTACCTCGCTTGCCTCTCTCCACCCAGGATAATAAATGGGTACAGGCATAATGCTGGGAATGCAAAACAGACGCGTTGTGCGGGAGGAGTGGCGACCCCCCCCCCCCACAAGCAACATTATATGAGGGAGTCTGGCCCACGCCAATGACAGAAGATGGGCACTCCACCTGCGGACGCACCATTTGCATTTGCATTCAGTGTGGTAACCAATGAAAAAAATATTGCTTAAAATTGATCTTTTCCCACATTTTTGAGATTTGAGTTAAATCTTGTAACTTTTTCAAAACTGTGGGGAGGCTCTTCAAGGGACGGTGACCCACTGGTTAAGATATTAGCCTTTGGTGCAGGATATTCCTCGGTTCAAACCCCTCAAACCCCGCTAGGTCTACTAGCTTGGATTTACCAATCGGGTACTAAACTCGGAATTTCATTTATATATAAGAATTGTTGATTAACACTAAGTTCCACTCCTCCCTGTGGTCATTTGGACTTGGGCAAATGAGCCATGAGAATATATCCCATTCTTCAACTTGGGCAAATGAACAATGTAGAATATCCCATCCTTTTGAGGGGATGTGACATTCAGCGGTCGGTGCAGTCGTCCCCTGTACAGAGAGTCATCACTGTACATGTATATCATAGTCAGTTTGAGAATTGTACGGGTGGTAGCCCCTGATTTGTCCTTAAGGCCAATCTGGTCCAGTTTCGAGGATATCCCTAGTAGTTGGTAATCACTGTTGGGTATACCAATCACTGTTTGGCTCGGTCCTCTAAATTTAAAAAAAAAAATATTAGTTAGGATCAGCGGACAAATCCTGAAATCTCAATTGTGAACTGCCACAATCCATGCAAAGTCCTGTTTTGATAGGCCTGTGACCTGGTTAATGAGTTATAAAATGGTTGTCCAGTGAAGTAAGGTTCAGGTGACATCGCACGTGCCCCATGCAGTGATTGGCACCTGTCTAATAGGGTTGAATAAGATAAGCCACAGGACATGGCCCTAGTCCCCCATACTGTAGTACTAACGTGCATTTAATCTTCCTCTGGTCGGGTGGTCGGGGAGGGTCAGGCAATATTTAGTGGCCGCAAGCCCTTAAATCGCGATTGTTGGTTAAAGTCTCGGGCGTACACACTCGCTGTTTAAAGCTGTTACTTGATGGCGCAAGAAATGCTTGTATGAACGTGTTGGCATCACTGACTCTAGGAAGATTTATGAACTATAGTAGTCGTAGGACCAGAGAGAAGAAACTTTACAGATGAGTGTGTTTTTTAGTTCAAGTAGACCATTTGGGCAAGGTTTATCAATTGGGGTGTGTGTTGGTGACTTTGTCGTTGTGTGTGTGTAGTGTGAATGCATGTGGTGGTGCAAAGGTTTGTTTGAACTAATTTTCATGAGTTATGGTTGACTGGAAACATTAAAATTTTACAGGGGAAATGTTTTTTTGCTTTGATTTGATTAAGAGTATTTCATGATTGAAGACTCATCTACAAAATCAGGGGGGTTTCTAGTGCCAAATTCTTTGACATTTTGATCTTTATACTTGATAATTTATGCTTTTCACGCAAAAAAACAAAAACACACCCACCCACCAGGGTATAGGTAAGGTATAGGGTGATCCCAAAGTAATGAATGGGAGATCATGGCTATCGCACAAATAAAATGCTGCCATATAAATTATGTTTGACTATGTGACATGCATTTTGGGGAAAGAAAAAGCTAAAAGTTGCCATCATTTTGCAGTGGATTTTTAAAATATATTACTCTTCCATTCTTGAAAAGAAACCAATTTGCAGAACAATTTCGGTGAATTAAAGCCACAGAGAAAAAATTGCTGCTAAAATGAGTTGATTTTATACTGTGGGCATTGTTTAAAGGGCACTACCCAATCCTTAGCCTTTATCCCATCACTCGCCCCATCTAACCTCATCTTCATAAAATTTTGGCTGACTTCTTTCCCATTATGCTGCTATGAGCTAAAGTATGTGGTGGTTACCAGAAAATTATTTGGAAAGAGTTCCATATGTACCCCCTTTAAAATTCAACAGGAAACAAATTATTTTTTATGTATGGCCTAACACGGGTAGAATTTCGTTGCAGAGAGCCCTGTAACACTAATATATACCCTAACCCTAAGGCCAAATATAAAAAAGAATTTGTTACACAGAACTTCAAAGGAGGGTACATATGGAACTCTTGCCAATTATTTGTACAGTAAATCTATGGGCCATTGAAATACAAGCAATTACCAGTCCAATAATATGGTATTTTGGATTCAAATTAAATTTTGGAATTAAAATTGGCGATGGCCTTTTCCAGTGAAACAAAGAAAATTATACATGTATAATTGGGTGTGGCTTCTTTAATAGTCAGAATGGCTTTCTGCAGACCGTTCTTCTGACGGCAGCAAAGAAAATCCATCTCAACTGATGCCGCATTCTTTACTCAACTCTGACATTTTACGGGGATTGCAATGGGTGGGCTTGATACATGAATCATGCTGGTGTGGTGGTGTTGTCCATTTTTGAGCAAACCTAGCCGAGAGCACATCATTAGGAATTCTGCATTGTATTCATTGAGATAGGATACAAAGTCAACATTGTTATTTTGTGAATTCTGTTAGTTGCCTTTTTTCTGTGGTATACCCTTAAAAAACAGTATGTAGAAAAACACTTTAGCTAATAATACTCTGAGGAAAGTCACACCCTCAGGTAATTTGGTGGCGATTTGGTTCATTTTCCTATATGAATTATTGTATTTGTATCACTGAACCAGACTCACATCTTTAACACGAGAGATTTCACATATCGGGTATCCTGAAAAAATTTGAAAGCCTTGATTTTTGCACTGATAGAAAGCTTTTTGTCAATAATATCCCAATCTGAAAGGATTAAGCTGAGAAATAATTCTTTGGTACAAAAATTGTGAAACATCTAATTTCGTATAGGAGCAAATATGAAATTCAGCCTATGTATTATATTGAAATGATAGCATATAAAAATCACACTTTGTTTTCACTCTAAAGACATTTCTGTTGTCAAATACAAGGTAATAGGTCTTTTGAGTGTCTAATCTATATGAAATCACTACATATGACACATCATGGATGCCTGAAAATCTCTCGTTGCACCTTTAAGTGCATAATGTCTTTGCATTCCTGTTTTTTGCATAGCAAGTGCTGTGGCCGATTTGATTTTCCCCCCACCAAAATATACGCAACTGATATTTAGGCAATTGCATAAAATCTTTGGCAAAAATGATTTAGCGTTTAAAACATAACATGCAAAAAAACTAAATCCTGGGTCACATGGTGGACCCCCCCTTATGGTGGACTGGACCCCCCTTGTGAACTTAAAATGAATTTGATATACCTAGCACTTAGCAGGACTAGAAGAGATTTAAAAAAAAAAAACTAGATATCCTAAGGAGTGTCCTACAACCACAGCTTGTCCCACTAAAGTTATTTAAATGAGCATGAGTATACCTGACCAAAATCCAAGCATACCACCAGGTTAGGGACAACCTTGATTCATATCCAAATGTCATGTAAAAAGTATTATGCAAAATTTGAGCATACACACACCATGTTCAATTTTGATATTCGTGACTGGCCCTTACATGAGTTGACAAGATCGTGGCACATTTACACAGCCTCCAGTACTGACTTTGTTCCATTCAAAACTCGATGTAAAATGTATTGTGTGAAACTAAGAGCACTCGCTATACATTACGGTATTGACGTTATTGATGGCACGTGACTCCATACTTGAATGGGGATTCAAGTGACGATCGCACCATACACCCTCTCCCTACCTCCCACTGCCTCACTCCGCATGTTGTTTGCCATTTCAGAGCACTGAATGTGTTTAAAAGCAGTATCTTAAAACATTATGCGCCACTGTGCAAAAAATAATAATAAAATATGAATATGAACAAGTGAGTAATATAAAGTAAAATAATAAAAAAAATATACAAAAAACAAGAATCCCTTCTGTTCCACAAATATTTTAAATTCATGCTTTTAAAAAATAGGTCTTTAAACTCCGTCAAACATGCATCCCATTGGTCAAGAATTTGTGCCTTGTCCTTTTGTTGGCTTGTAATACTAATAGAATTTGTTTTAATTAAGGCATACTCTGTATAAAGTCAATAATCTAATGACAATTCAAGAACGACTAGTAATTTAAAGCCAAAAACCAAAAAAAAAAAAACAAAAAAACAAACGAAAACGCCTTTCTCTTGTGTTGGAGAAAACTGATTTTTGGTAAGGCTAAGGGAAATTGATCTTATTTTTTTTTTTTTTTTTTTTTTTTTTTTTTTTTTTTTTTTTTTTTGTTTCCTGTGTGAGCGCGCATCAGAATTTGCCGCTGTGGCAAATTATTTCATGATTTTATGAGAAAAATTTGTATCTTTAAAACTTTATAATAAAAACAAATTTTAGTTGCTTAAAATATATTCAAGCCTTCCTTCCTGTTGATTTTAAGCAGTTTTTGTGAGGGGTTTGTCACGTATACAAAAGAATAATGAATTTCCTTGAAAATTTGTCCCGCTTGTCATACTCAGAGCAAAAATCCCGAGCTAAAAATTGACTTGAACTTATTTGAAAATTTTGGAGAAATAAACCTGCAAATACCCAAGTTTTGTTAATTAGTCACTTGTAAACTTTGTTATGTAATAAATGTAAGGTTACTAGTGTAGTAACAGTGCCTCAGATGTAATAATGAAATGAGAGTAAATAAGAATTGACAGTAAAATAATGAATAATGAAACTCAGACCTCGGCACCTTTTAAAATTCTCCAAACAGGAAACTAAGAATCAACGTCCATTGGCCATAAAGAAATTCTCAGATCAGTTTAAGTGAATTGTACAGTGTTTATTATACATGTGGGCTCCCAAAATGAAGATTTTGATTTGGAAATTAAATTAAAAGTGCCCTACCCGAGTTGCAATGTATAATATTCTGTTTCATGTGAAAGGAACATTGGGAGATGTTTCATATAGAAGTCCCATTGAGCCAAATGAGGAATCCACAATGATTCATCATGCGCTGTATGAGGTTGTGCAGTAGCTTGATAGAATGAATGGCAATACCTCATTTGGCATCCTTGGGACGTCTATATAAACGTCTACCAATGGCAACATTCCATGATTCAAAAATTTAAATATATACAATTATAACCTGAGCGTAATTTTGTTTATTTCAACAACTCATAGATTGCTGTACACATGTTTTCTGGTAACTGTAGACAGTGCATATTTATGCTTGTAGCATTGTAATGGAAAGTGTCAGCCAAAAATATTTTGCAGATGAAGTTAAGAAAATTACAAGCTTTCTATTTAAATAATATTAAAATCTCAGGTTTGATTGCAGTGGCGGAACCAGACCTTGCAAAATGGGGGGGGGGGGGGAGAAGGGTGCCGAGGCATATTTCTGAGGGGGCGATTTGGGTCCTTCTATAGGTCAGTTTCATTGGGGGGGGGGGCTGGTGGTGGGGCGGGTTCTGCCACACACTGGTTATGCCACTGTTGATGGTGATGGTGGGGGTGAAGGGCTGAGATCAGCTTGTACCCCTTTAAAGGGGCTTGTTCCGATAGGTCTATGTGTTCTCAACTTGATATGAGAGCCTGGCACTTGACACTTGCAACATACACTGCATCAAGTTACCGTGCGCGAAACAAAGTTGTGGTTTTGATGGTAGAGTAAGTATGCCATATGGCAAAGCTCTATACTGTGCTAATGTTGATGGGTAACCATTAAAATGGCAATTTTTTGTTGTATATCTTTTTGTTTATACTTCGCTCATGTAGTGTCAAACCAGACTTTCAGAGCTTCAAAAGGGAGATTAATTGCTATCTTGGTGCCAATCAGTCAGATTACCCAATTAGAGTTCTTGCTGTTAATGCCTTGATCAGCCTTGACATAAAAAAAAAATGAAATGGAGTGAGGGCTCAAATCTGGGATGACAATGAGAAAATATGGCCTTATCTGATATCAAAGTGATACTACTTCTGAATAAAACAGGGGGGGGTGGATTGTGTTTCCCTTATTATGTAGCCTAGTCAATATAATCCCTCTTGGTATTGCAGGAACAGCTGCATAGCAACCATTCTTGGACAGAAGTCAAATTTTCTAAACAGGTGTTGGTTACTTCTTGACACTGTTATGCAATTGTCTCATAACTTGGAAGCATTATATAATGTGCCAAGATTGGCTAGGGGTTTTAGTGCTGAAGAGCAAATTAAACTGGTATAGTTTGAGGGTTTAAATTATGCCTGAATATGCAACTTTTACATTCACAGACAAAGCAGAAATTTGATGGTAAAAATTTTGGATCAGAAGGAAGCTACTATTTTCTCAGTTACCCTGTGAAATCTTGGGGCTAATTTGCTGAAGAATGTTTGATTTGGATGTTATGAGCGAAAAATGTGCCCCATTTTGGTCGACCGATATTAATTTTACACAGTAATCTTTGGGGTATTTATAAAATCACCGTTTTTAGCTCTCACATCAAAACAGGTTGAAATATTGATACGAAACTTAATAGATGAGATTTTGATGTGAAGGCCATTCTGTTGAGCTTGAATTTGCTCAAAAAAATTATTTCAAAAATTTTGCATATTAAAAGCAATTGATCAAATTATAGGAACAAAGCTTGGATTAGAAGAGATTTTAATTTCGATCAGGTGATGAAGACTTGTCATGTCATATCAACATTTCTACTAGTTGTGGGCTTCCCAAATAAAACTAAAACAGTGAGATGAGATCTGGTGTTCTATACTTTTCAGACAGGTTATGAATATTGATGAGCTAATTTGCATATTTTCTATAAAATATGACTAATCTACTAAAAAAAGTCAATTAACTTCTAATTTGGAAGGGTGATAGAGCATGAGATCATCTCTGGTGCTGTAGATTTTTTGTCGGGTTATGAATATAATGAGCACATTTGCATATTTTGAATACCTTTTTTCTAATTTCATCTACAGATACATCATGCTCCTATTTAAAAACCTTAATTACACACCATGTAATTCGTGTTAAGCTTTCTTTGTAATCTCGATGGATGGAAAAGAAAATGTTCAAATTACTGTAAAAGGGGATAATTTCGCGAGCAGAATTTTTTTCGCGAATGGAGACGATTAAGACAATTTTGTGTTGTGCTAAATCAACGTTGACCATCACAGTGCTTACCTCCTTGCACGTATGTTGAAAAATTTTTTTGAGGTGGTTTTTGCAGCTGAATTCAATGGCAAAATTTTCACAATTAAAGCCTCATGAAGGTTTACCCCTACCCCAATTTCAGTATATTGCTGCCAAATTTAAATAGGACTTCACCTACCAGGGACCTCTGGTTGAGTAAGGAGCATTGGGTATACATTTTGACATCATAAGGTTAATTTTATTATGTGCAGTACAATTGCTATTAAAATCCCATATAAAGGCTTCATTCCTTAAGGCAGCATAAAGTTGCATGTCAGTACATAATCACATGTTGAAGATGAGGTCGCAGTAAATTATCTTTCCACTCACGTGTAAGAATATAAATTGATCATAGAACGCTACAAAACAATCGCATCTATCTGCTAAGCCATTCCAAATATGTTATTCCTGCGTGCGGAGTGGCCTAGGAGTGTTTTGCCACAATATTGATGTAGATCTCTGCCGTCCTGTATTAACCCCAAGAGTACTGCTTACCTATTGGTTAGAAAAAACTGCTATATTACTTATTGAGCCAACCAGCAGTGTTGTAAGAAAGATGATAGGGCTGAAGAGGATTGAGCTGAGGTAATTCAGTAAGTCTATTGTGATTGGTTACTCCAATGAATATATCATTAAATAGACCAATCAAAAACAATGTTAGTAAGACAGGTAGCATCCAGTGGGTTAAGGTCGCGCAGCTGCATCATTTAATGTGACAATTTTGGACCGTCCTATCTTGTATGTCAGAGGCAAAAATGTCATGTTGTTGGAGCTGTGTTTGTCATTTACAAAACACATTTTACCTTTGATGAAGGTTAAACTGTTGAGGTTGATCCATGGTGAATTAGTTTTAAAACAGTTCTCTCAACAAAAATTAGGACTTACTTGAATTTTCGTCCTGCATCCGCAAGGACTTCCTCAGAATTGATGAGAAGCGGGAGGTTGGTCATGTGACCTACGGGATGAACCGCGGTCACATGACCTGATGACAGATGAATAAATCGGAGATAAGCTGTATCTGCTCTTGTCCTGATTGAGGTCTGGCTCCAGAGATGCAATATAGTAGGCCTCCTTGATGCCACGTTGGAGATATCTGGATTCAGTGTCCAAAATCTTGACATCCACTAACACCATCAGGAGCATGCTGGTTTCCCCCAAAGACAAACCTAAGAAATGTGATCGTTCTTGTGTTATCTACGGGCTCAACTGCTCTGACTGCCCATCTCAGTATGTGGGTGAGACGGAAAGGCCCCTTAAACATCGGATCTCTGAACACAAGAAAGCCTCCTCCCCTTTGGAGCCCACCTCTAAAACTGAGGATCACAAGTTCCCCGAGGATGTCAAGATTTTGGACACTGAATCCAGATATCTCCAACGTGGCATCAAGGAGGCCTCTTTATTTCATCTCAGGAGCCAGACCTCAATCAGGACAAGGGCAGATACAGCTTATCTCCGATTATTCATCTGTCATCAGGTCACTGTGACCGCGGTTCATCCCGTAGGTCACATGACCAACCTCCCGCTTCTCATCATTCTGAGGAAGTCCTTGCGGATGCAGGACGAAAATTCAAGTAAGTCCTAATTGTTGTTTGATAGAACTGTTTTAAAAACTAAATTCAACATTGTACCTTTGCCTTTATTGTGCTGAAAACTTTTATTTGGCTAAACAGTAAATTACCACCTGTTCAGTTAACTAGCTAGATTCCCAATTGGAAGACAAGCTCATCATGCAAGAAGTAATCATTCAATTATCTTTTTAAAACTTTGGATGATTTTGCTTATTTTTCAGGATGTAGAGTTAATATGACAAAATCTGAAGCGAATACACGTTCATGGTAGCTTAAAAAATAGTAGATTCCATCCTTTTGAAGATAAGGGTTTGACTTGGAGGATTAAGACCGTTCTTTAAACGCTGGGGGTGAATTTTCTTTAAAAACACGAAGGCCTTATATGATCTTAATTTCCCCCCCAAACTTCATCAAATCGAGAGGAAAAACTCTTCAAACTGTTCGGCGTTTTTGTATAAATCTTGTCCCTGGGTAAAGTGACTGTTGTTAAATCTTTATTATTACCAGTTAATATTTTTATTCTCTGTGCTTTGTATCAAGATTCCTAAAACTTTTTTCAAGAACGTGAACCAACTTTTTTATAAATTTATTTGGGTGGTGGAAACGATAGAGTTAATCGAAATTTGGTATGTAATGATTATGATAAAGGGGGACTTAGGATGATTGATGCATTAATCTTTTCTGAGCTTCAAAAAACGTAATTGGGTAAGCATCTCTTGATCCTGAGTATTCTAATGCGGGAAGTCAATTTGAGTTGCTGTTTTAAACAAATTCCACTCTGATACCACTATCTTATGGAAAACAGAGGCTCCAAATTCTGTTTTAAATACCATTACTAACTGTCAGTTTTGATAAAACTGTTTACAATTTTGGTACCTTACGAAATAAAATTAGAAGATTTAGGTTTTTATTTTTATTCCACATCCAATTTGGTGGAATAAAAATGTTCGTCTAAAATTTAAAACCTTTTTTTACTACAATGACTGGGATGAAAAAGGCATCCACACAATTTCTGATCTTGATAGGGGATATAATATATTAAAACCTTTGAGATTTAGTTATTGAATATGATATCCCTATTGAGTGATCGAAGAAAATATAATTTCTCTTTATAAATGGTTTGAATTTGGGACTGGTTTCGGAACCTAGAATATCCAAGAAAATATTTTTGAGAAAATTGTTTCTTCTCTTCTGGAATTGACAAGTCCCTAGGTATGCCTATCTATTTTAAGAGATCAATTTTCATCTGATTCCATTGAAGCTAAATGGAATGAAATGTTTTCAAATATGAAGAGATTGATTGGAGTTATATCAACAAAGTAACTTTAAATGTGCTATAGAAACCCATAAGATTCCATTCTATTTTAAAATCTTCCACAGGGCAATTTGCACTAATTATTTCCTTCACAAAATTGGCAGAATGGAATCCCCTAATTGTTCTTTTTGTGATGAATTTCCTGAAACTATTCTGCACTTTTTATGTGAAATGCGAAAGTGTCTCCATTATGGAATAATCTTTGTACATTTATCAATAACAAAACTGGTGAAATGTTTGAATTTTCTAATTCGATTTCATGTTTGGTATTAGGGATAAAAGCCAACATGACATTTGCATAAATTTTTATTTCTCTGTTTTAAAATAGTACATACTATAGGTGTAAATTCAGCAAAATATTAAAAATATTAAAAAACTTATTTTAAATTTGGTTAAAGTGTAAATACAAGATTGAATATAAGATTGCTGAAAAGAATTAATAAGTTACTGAGCCACTGTAAGAAATGGACATAATCTTGAGGCTCAAATTAATGTCTCCTTTTTGTTATTTTTTCTTTCTCAAGAGTGCCATGGTTTGAGCAATTTTGTTGTTGTTGTTCCTGTTTATGGTATGTTACGTCTTGTCCTGTTTTTTTGGTGGGGGATAGTTTTGTGACTGTGTGTGGGTTTGTTGTTTTTCATTCCTTCCCGTCACCGTATTTCTTCTAAGTCCACTTTGGGGGGGTCTGGCTGCCTCTGTATGTTTTTCTCTTTAACCACCAGCCCCCTAAGTACAGGAAAAAAAATACCAAAAAGCAAAAAAAAGTATTTTATGATTAATTTTCAAAGCGAAAAGGTTCCACACTAGGATATTTGATTATATTTTAAACGGAGTGGATTGTTAAAAAAAGCTTGACAAGTACGCCAGTGGCTCTAAAGTTGTAAATAGGGCGTTGAACCTTTATTTCCATGATACCGAGCTATAGAGGGAAATTGATGGGTTTGAGAAATTAAAGATGCCCCAACCTAAAATTACATTATCTCAGTTTCGTAGGAAGGAACATCACCAAAATACTTCAATTCCAAATTCCATGTGAATCTGACATACCATTTAGTGCGAGCAGTAATAATGTACATTACAATGGCCCATAGAGTACTGTATTTTCCGGTTACCATAAACAAACCATATTTTAGCCTGTAGCATCGGAATGAGAAGGAAGTCAAAATATTTTGCAGATGAGATTAGAAAAATACAAGCTTTCCAATGGTACCAAAATCTCAGATTTGATGTGAAAGGTGGGGTCAGGTCAATGCTGAGGACGGGTGGTGCCCCTTTAAAACATGGTTGTCTAAAAATGGGTTTAGGGCTAGTCCACAATATGGGTCAGATGATACAAAAATACTCTTCCTGAATTTTAATATTATATTTTGGAGTGATTTAATCATCTCTAAATTAAGCATGCAATACCACTATTGACCTTTTTTTGTTGACAACTTTCTATTTTTAGCATTTATCAATTCCAAATCTAAGATCTTATCAATGTCTTTTAGTTAATTTCTTGTATGTTACAGGTGGATGACCCAATTTCATTATAAAATTTTTAAATCTTTATTAAAAGACATTGACCCCATTACCCAGTTTGTCAAGTTTTGTGCCGATATATGTAGTAGAGTAAAGAAGTCACATGACCACCAAAAAAAATTGCAACAGAAGGTTTTTTTTTTTTTTTTTTTTTTTTTAAATAAGATTATCAAAAAGTTGCACAAAATCGAGGTCCTCAGAAAGTGTTCAACTATGACTAAACAAAAATGGCCGCCATCCGCCATTTTGAAAACATAAATCCTCACATCTTTTGGCACTAAAATGAGCTAAAAGGACAAACACGATGTCATTTCCTACTAATTCGAGTATAACAAATCCATTAAAATGGGTGTTTATTGTTAAGATTCATCTTGACCTCTAAATCCAATATGGCCGCCATTCGCCATGTTTGAAGTACAAATTCTTGTATCTCTGTACCGGGCTGGGCCCAAACGACAAACAAGGATGTCATTCCTACTTAATTCTAAAAGCATAACAAATCCAGTTAAATGGGTTGCTTTGAAGTTTGAGATATCATCTTGGACCCCTCAAAATCCATATGGCCAGCCATCCCTACATGTGAATTCAGACATTTCCAAACATTATATTTAGTCCTCTTTTACTCCAATTCAAGTGTTCCAATTACAACAAATATCATTTCCATTAATTCTAGCATAACAAATCTATTAAATGGGGTTTAAGGAAGTTGAGATTCCATCTTGACCTCTAAATCCCATAGGGCCTACATCCACCATGTTTTAAAAGTACAAATTAGTTTATCTCTGGTACCAACATGGACCACAATGACAACTATAGTGTTCTTTTTTTTATTAATTGTAGCATACGAAATACCGTACATTAAGATGGTTGTTTGTAAAGTTTTGGAGCACCTTGACGTCATTCAAAATGGCCACTGTCCGCCATTTAAAAGTGAAACCATAAGTAATTTTTTAGTTGGCTATTTGTTTTCAGTAATAGTAATTTTGATCACTATAACATCTATCACAAGTTGACATGTTGTTTCACATTATTCACCTCACACCAAAATATGGCAGAAACACTTGTTTGCATTAGTACAGATGAGATCGACGACACTATTACTATTAAATTTAGTTTTCAAGTTCATCATCAATCTGGACTGTTCTTGGTCCATGTTCATGTGAAGTGTCCACAAGCGTGGTGAAATTTGTTTGGAATAGGTACTTAGTATAATGATTCCAAAGACTCTTATTGCTGATCAATTGAACAGGGACAAGTCCATTAGGTTGCAGCTGGTCATCTTTCTACAGATTCAGATCTATATTGGGTATAAAAATACTCTGAACACTCGTAACACATTCGGCTTTGACCAGGCATACTTTGAGGAAACCGTCGTCTTGCAGCCCCAAATATTCTTGAAGTAGTATCATTGGCAGAATAGAATCAGAGGAGCAAAGCATCACTGAATAAGCGCTTCAGAGCTTGAATATCAAACCATATGTTTTCTCTTTGTGTCGTTAGACCAAAAGTAAAGGTCATAACAACCCTCTTCTGCATATTGGAGAAGTAGTATCACAAGATCTGTGTCTTTTCCAATTTGGATTGTTGACCTACATTATGCCATGGTAAATTTGTTGCATTTTTAATATGTCTACCGTATTAGCGATCCTAGTTTCGCGACGTTCATGTGTGCTGTCTTTTGTGTTTGGTTCACCAGTGTTCCATCAAAGGACAACGCATGCTTTGCTAGTGGTCACTGTTTTCCCTCTGTTCATTTCAAGCGATGTAAAAGATAACCGCATCAACAACAATAGTGATCATCCCCTTTGGCAATGTCTCAGGGGCAGCATCCTCTGACGAGGACACATGTTCGTAAATAGCCATCAAAAATTGTGCTTCATAAACATGCTTGGCCTCAAAAATGAATGGCGGATATGGTGACAGCTCATGGCAAAGCACCTTATCTAATGACAGTTCTCCAGATTGTGATACCAAACAGTAATCTTTGAAATAACAGAGTTTGGTCATCATTTACCTTGACATCCCAATCAGAATGCAGGGTCTTGACTTTAGTTGGTCCATTTGTAGCGATTATAAGAAAAGTCAGGCTTGTCCTTCCCTTTCTTTGACTGTATCATTGCCTACACTTTGAACAGATCTTTTACATATGACATCTTCCAGCCAGCATATGCCTGTGAAAATTTCTCAAGGCTTTTCTCGATGGTGTGAAGGGGGGAGGAATGCGTGTTCGAAACGGTGGCTGCAAGGACTCTCAATACCGCCAACCATCAACAGTGAGCGGCTCACCGTTATAAAACACTCTGCCTCATATGCAAGAAGACAACTAATTGGTGCAATGGTGCCGAATGCAACAAGATACTGCCACGTAAATCTCTGCAGAAGGAGATGCGATGTTATATATGCAAAATGGCGTCGCCATACATAATTTAATTAAAAAATCTCTTAATATTTCTCCATTATGCAGATGAGGGCTGTAATGACCTTTACTTTTTGGTCTGACAGAACAGGAGAAAGATATGTGTATAAATAATGCTTTTGAAGCGCTTTATTCATGGATAACATTCGCTCTAATCTGCTGTTTGCCCATGCATTTTAAGGTTCCAATACTACTTCAAGAATATTGTAGGGCTGGCAAGAAGTCTACTTTCTTCAAAGTATCATGGCGACCCCTTGTTATGAACTTGGGTTCCAGAGTATTTTGTACTCCCAATAGATTTGAATCGCTAGAAAGGAAATCTGCAATGCAAATGGTGTCCCTTGTTCAATGGTCAGAAATCGGAGTCCTTTTTTTTGGTGAAACAGGGTAAAGTCATACCAGGCATTAACAGCAGACTCTAACGTCTGGTATAAACCACTGATGGTTTGGGCGTCCGCGTTTACCTCCTTTTTTTAATCCAATGATTAGTAGCAGAATGCGCTCAGAAAGGGCATACCAGATGTTGGCAGTTGAAGGAATAATGATCTCTGATGGCTGACCATGTTAGATCTGTGGGGTCTCAACTGCAGAGGGCAATGAGATGTACTGACCGCTGAGATGAGGGTCTATACCTGAGTTTTAGGCATCAGTTGGCAAAGTAGTTCAGGAGCCTCCATAGACATGCAGTGAAAGAGTGTAAGTTTTGCTCCAAATGCTCTTCTGTTAGAAAACCTGAAAGATTTCCACCCAAAAACCACTCTGCTGCAAAACCTCCTCTGTAGGAGAACATATTTAAAGCGCATGCAATGGTGTGCAAGACTGATGGTCAAATCAACTGACTGGGACTGGATATTAGCAAAAGGGAAATGAGTTCCCCTCACGAACAGTCCTGCACCAAGTTTCCACCGAATGATCCGATTCAATTGTTCTGCGGATGCATACAATGAAATGGAACCTGTAGAAGAAATGGAATTCGACCACACCTAGTCGTGTGGACATTCATGGCCAAACGAACGCAAGATCCAGTCTCATATGATAAACTTGAAGCCGAAATAGTATATATTGTCGTCTCGTCTTTGCAAACAAGTGTCTTTGCCACATGATTGGTGATTGAATTTGATAATTGTGAAACTACGTGCTGCTAACTTGATAATTACCCAATTATACTGTAAACACATAATTTGAAAGAAGATAGATTTATGCTGATAAAAAATTAACATGGCTACAAATTTTCTGGACAAATATCCCTAAATATCATTTTCTTTATTCTAATATGATCTGTAATGGCTGATTTAAGAGAAATGCACACCTAATTTCATTGTAATCTGTTTGATGCTATATAGGAGGATTTACTCTTCTCTTATTTTCAAATTGTGGACTGGCCATGTTTGAAGATGTCCAAGATCTCTCAAAACTTTAAAACAACATCTTAATGTATATCTTATTCCTCAATTATAAAAAATAACACCTTTATTTTTTTTATTTTTTTTATTTTTTGCGTTTTTTTTTTTAGATAAAATAATTCATACTTTTTCAACATGGCGGATGGCAGCCATATTGGATTTTAGAGGCCAAGATGAATCTTCAACTTCAATAAACTAATTTTCAATGGATTTGTTATACTATATTAGTAGGATATGTTATCTTGTTTGTCATTTTGGCCCATTCGAACCATAGATACATAATTTGTACTTTTCAACATTGCGGATGGCGGCCATATTGGCTTCTTTAGGTAAGATGAGATCTCCAACTCATAAAACCCATTTTAATTGATTTTTTTATGCTAGAATTAGTAGGAATGACATCTTGTTTGCCCTTTTTGCTCATTTATTGCCAGAGATATGAGTGGATTATATTTTCAAAAATTGGCTATGGCGGCCATTTTGTTTATCTCATAGTTTGAACACTTTTCGGGGACTTCGTGTTGCGCAATCTATTTGATAGTATGATGAAACTGACTTATACACCAGAAATGCCAGAAACTTTCTGTTGCAATTTTTTTGGGTTGTGGGTGTGTGTACATGTCCTATTTTGATTCTTCATAATGAGTCCTGTTTATGATGTGGTTACTAAACCGATATTTGTAAGCCATAGAACACTCTAAATTTGGTCAACCAAAATGTGACACTGTTTTCGCTCATTAACAAATCCAAACCAAACATTATTTAGCCTAAAGATTTCACGGATAAATGATAAAAACAGTTGTCCTTCTTCAGACACCAATGTGTTCAGCACCTCTTGTAAATCTGAGTTTTCTATGACGAAGGTTTAAATCGGTGCCATGGACCTTTAATGATGATTCATATTGAGTAACAGTTCTATTATATTTTTCTCCATAAAACATGCAAAATTTAGTGGCCATGAATCCTGCCACTTACACTGCACATCATGCTGATGTAGGAATACATTATGTTAGTGCATGTATGTGTCATGCAGACGAAGTCTTAAACAATATCCCATAATGCACTCTGACCTGTGACCCCACACAGACAATTTTGACATGATTTAAAGGTCTTATGGTTTGGGATTCCTTGAGCAATTATTTGTAAGTACTGGTATGTTTAAAGCCCCGGGGGGGGGGGGGGGGCACTCCCATCTTGGAAGTGACGCATATGTAAGGCTGTTAAGGCCCCCTTTTTCAGCATCGTTGTCACCCAAAGACCCCCTATTTTGGGGGAAAATTTGAAATGTTCACCCAAAGACCTCTATTTTTACAGATTTACAAATTTTACAGATTTGTCACTTGAAAAACCCCTATTTTGTGGCAATTTCCTGTCTTTCACCCAAAGACCCCCTATTTATTTTCAGTCGTCTGTCACCGAATGCCCCTGGGTTTGGAAGGGCGAGCCTTACACCCATATCCATTTCCTAAGTGAATCCCCCCCCTGGTTATAACAAAGTATAGGTATGTTGCAGTGCATTCTGGGATTGGTTTAAACCACCCCCATGGCATCCATCCATCCCTTAAACATTGACAGGGACCGTGTGCTTGTATCTGCCTCGTATTGATCATCTTTTGACAGGGAAATCTTATTTGCTCCAAAATGTGATTTTTGATTTTACTGAGGTGAACTCTCTGTCAAGGAACATTAATAGGGAAAAAAAAGAGGAAAGTAGAAGGCAGAGGTAAGGAAGATACTAGTCGTGTGCAATATAAGAAGGTCTGTTTCTATTTGGCTTAAATTTTCTTCAAGGAATTATACCTAATTCCAGAAAATTAAAAAAAAAATGTAATATTACTGAATCCTTATTGAATAGAAAACCTACGATACACCTGGAATAAACCTGGAATAGACTGTACAACTGTAAATATTAAAGAAATTGTCTAAAATCTAGAAAAAATGGGAAAATATCTGAAAATTATGAGGGAAATTTTGCAAACTTTGCATACTTTGCATTGCCCTTGGCCTATAAATCTTGAGGGGAAATATATGGAGAGCATCTGGAAATTTTCATGAAAATGTTCACATTTCTGTGTTTATGATACAGATTTGCAGCTAATTGAAGAGAGTAAAAAATATCCACCTCTTCTCTTGCCTACATGTAATGCTGGGCAAATATGTTTCAGTAGGGTATTCGATAATCGTAAAGTGAAACGTGGTGAAAGTAGATTTTCATCACCCCTCATCTTCTCTTCCGCTATCACTGAACATTACGACATTAATGGCGCGGAGAGATTTCAATTTGGCGGCCTCGCCGAAACCCCTGTAGTATTATCATCATTCTTTTCCGCTAAATATTTGAAAGGGTGCTTATTACAGCGATGGCTTGATGGGAGTTTGATATTAGCTTTGTGGGTTTCCGGACAGCTTATGGTATTTGTGTGTTTTTATTTTGAAGAGATGGGAGGATGTGAAACAGTAGAGGATGCCATTTAAACTATGCTTATCCACAAAGGCAAGGTTCAAGCAGCTATTTAAAATGTGAATTGATTTGAACTGTGCATGTGCATTCTGGGTAAAATCAAAAGTTATATCTCAAAAAAGGGGCATATTTTTTTTAATATACTTGTGAATGAAATGGATGCATAAATTTTAAAGGGCATTGTTACCTGAAGTGAATAAAGAACAGAGTACACATTTATAAACGTACCATGTTAACTTCAGCATCGTAGGGTTCCAAATGAAGAAAATCATAATTTATATTGTAAATGTCTGTTGACTTTGTTAGTAGGACTGATCGATATTGGTTCCCAGCAGCTTATATTATGTTGAATTTCGCGCCGATCAGCAGCCACCAAAATGACGCTTGCCACCGGCTCAAATTATTTTTTTTACCAACACAAAGATGTCAAAAATGCCAAACAAGACAACAAAACAACTACAACTTAAAATAAAAGATCTTTGCTATGTCATTGAAACAAAAACTTCCAAGTAGTACCATGTTGAATTAATTCTAGATGAAACAGTGTGAAGTTCATCTTAAAAAAAAAAAGACCCACCGACCCTAGTATTTTTCCTCCCTTATGCCAAACAAAGTTCTTTATCGGGCACAAGGGTCATTTTAGGGTTGGGAATGGGGAGAGCTCAGCTACCCTAAAAAAGGGAAATGGCCAACTTCTCTAAACACCATAATCAGCTTACAATACCAATTGCAAGTATCTTGCAGTGCAGTGTCATTAGCCATGTTCACACGGTCACAAAACTCCAAGGGTTTGAAACTCTGGAGGTGAAAATTTAATCCAATTATTTTGCCTCACTCAAATTGTGTCCACACGATGGCCAAAACTCTGAAATCATCCCCCTGACCATTCTCCGCTTCTCATATCGGAGTGTAGACTGGAAGTCAACATACTGGAAGCTGTGGACTTTCCCGCGTGATATTCAAACACAGGAATTTTGACCTTGCGAGGCCACCTCCGCTCACTATCCCCCGAAGCTGTCCACACAGCACGACACTCCAAAAACTCCAGAGTGTTATCGGAGTTTGAGCTTCACCCCAAGTTTTTTAGGGGTATAAAACCCCGCTAGACCCTCGAATGCGTCCACACAGTCAAAAACACTGATCGACACTCCAGACTTACAAAACTGGGGAGTTTCAGCCTCCATGTGGACAGGACTAGTTAGTGGTTAACAGTTAGATGTAGTTGAAAGGATTAAGTTGTTATTGGAGTGCACCCATAAGCTGATAATGCTAAATCAATCATTTCCTTGATCATCTTCTATACATAGAACCATTGTGTGTTATTGTGATCTTTTGGGTTGTTTTGTCCTTGAGTTAAATTGATCATTGGATATTAGAAGATAAAGTCAAAATTGAAGTATGTCAATATTGATTAGAATTAGATTGTCAAAATCCAAGTATGTCCATATTATTTCATTAAATCTTAAAAAACAGGGTGTCCCAAATGTCTTAACTGTACCCTCTTGATTTAATCATTTCAGGAGGGGAAATACATGTTAAAGACTACTACTAGTACTAGTTGACAAGTTATTTTTAATGCGGTATTTCAGAAAATGAAATTATATTTAAATGCATATCTTCTATAAGAAATTCAAATTACATTTGAGCATTTTTCAATTTGCAAGAGGTGTCCTTTTAAGCGGCACTGGCACATTTTCACAAAATATGAAATTTCTTCAATTTGCTCTCAAATGATAGTCTAGGCCATTGGAAGAACAGAGATATATTTTACACATAAAAATAACTTACCCCAAAACAGATAGGGACATTGATATGAGAATAAAGACATCCAGGTAATTTGTAGGCCAACTTTTAAGTTTTCCATAACTTTAATCAACAAATGTGTATATTACATGAATATTTTTGACTCATACTCACTGATATTAAAACCACAAAGGTTATAGACCGGTCAAACAGTGTGCATAGCATGGGAAACATGCATACGGCATGCATGTTCTTGTGTTAAACGCCATTTTCGTCGTCTGCTGAATTTAACGTCGCCGGCGAGGTTAAATATAAAATCGTTCTGTTTACCCATAAGGAAGCTGATTTGGTCTTAATCATTTCGGGTGAGGGCTTTTGTATATAAAAGCCTTACAACCATGCAAAAATATAGATTTTGAAAAATCCTGAGGGCGCACTATTTTAAAATGTGCCAGTGTCTCTTTAACATTAACAACCTTGCAACAAGAGATTCAAGGCATCATAACTGTGTCGTATAGATACAACACTCAATAGATGCCATACCTACCTTGCATTTGGCTACAGGAGTGTCCTAAAGTGAAAACAGTACTAGGGTGATTTTGATTTGCTTCTATTTCAATATAAAACATATGCTGAATTTCCTATATTTGCTTCAATACAAAATTAGAAATCACAATTTGGACCAAAGAATTCTCACCTTAATCCTTCAGATGGGGAATTTTTGATCAGTGCACAAATCAGGGCTTTCAATTTTTTTAGGGATGCCTGATGAAATCTCTTGTTGCAAGTTACATGTTAACATTAACATTGACATCAAACCAAACAAAAGCAGACAAATTAAGATTTACATAAATCAAACCAACCCCCCCCCCCAAAAAAAAGAAGCAGAATATCCCATAGCAATTAATCTTAGCCCTCATTTCATCTTTCCCCCTTTCAGTTATGTGCCCCACTAGTCAATACATCCCATCCCCTCCGTACGACCTTCCCCTGCATTGAAAGGGGAAAAAAGACAGACTGCTGATGACAATGATGCCAGTATCGAGAATGCATCACAATGTCACAATAGATTGAGACGAAGTAGGTCAACGATATTAGATTGCTCTTCATTGGAATTGATTCAGAAGGCTGGATGTTTTCCTCTACTTTTACAAGACAAATAAGGGGTTGAACCTTGCCTAGTATGCGGGCTAGGCATCGATTATTTGGCTCCGCAGTCATGATTGATGACTTTAGAGAGGCTCTTGTCTGTCTTGGTAAATTGAACATTCATGTACACTATGCAGGTACAACATGGTGTGAAAATATTACTACCCAGTGTTTTGTTTTATGTTAACAACTATGTGATGTGATCAAGCGCAATGATTCTTTGTGAAACATTTTGAAATCAAAATTAAGTTTTCATTACAGTTTATACATGTACTATTTTCTGGCTTTTATATTCCTGAATTTATTTTTAGTAATTGGACTTATTGT
Source organism: Ophioderma brevispina (assembly GCA_023653785.1). NCBI lineage: Eukaryota > Metazoa > Echinodermata > Ophiuroidea > Amphilepidida > Ophiodermatidae > Ophioderma > Ophioderma brevispina. The sequence goes on from JAMKCH010062546.1 coordinate 60,863, forward strand.
TCCAGAGAGATGACAATTTTCAGCTCTAGAACCATAGACTTTGTCAGTTGTATATGCAGGATTTATGGGGGGGGGGGTGAAAAAGTGGAGATTTTTTTGTAAAAGTTGACCTAACCCCCTAAAATAGTCCTGGACTTTATGAACATCTCATCGCAAAAAAAAATGGACTTTCTTGACAAAATTACTCAAAATTTTTGACCTTATCAAAAAAATTCAGCAAAAAGTGGACCTTTTGGCTCTTAATTGTGGAATTTTGGGGTCCCACCCACCCCACCCCTGCATATGGGCCTGGACTTTGCATATGAACCTTTCACAAGAGTCTGCACAAAATATTTTGAAGGGGGGGGGGGTGTAAATTATCCAGGGTAAATTGTAAACATTTCATAAGGGATAATAAAATGTATGATTTTGATTTTTTTTTGTGGAAAAAATGAAGTGACTGTATAATATTTGCCTTGATAATATTTATAAGAACTTGGGCAGTAAATCTTGGGATTTTTTTTTTTTTTTTGAGGACACACTTAAGGTATTATAAGAATTGCTGCATCTTGCAGATTAGGCAATGAGCAGCTGCATTTACAACCTTCTTCTGTTGGTCTGGCAAAATACCCATTTTAGAAATAAAGGCTGGTATTCTGAAAGGTAGACTAACTTAAGACCTGGGTTTAAATCAGGATTAGTCCTACATGAGTGGACCTTTTACTTTCAAAATGCTGTGAAAGCTAAAATGTAACAGGTGAGAAATTTCCTTGTGGTTGGGCCGGGCTCATGGATTTTCTCACCCATTAAAGCACATTTTTTAGAGCATGTTGGAAGGAAAAAGGTCACTCATGTAGGACTAACCGTGGTTTAAACCCAGGAGTAAAGTTAGTCTCCCTTTCAGAATACCAGCCAAAATTTGATTTCTTGGTCACCTCTCCCATATTCACAACATTAAAGGTTAAGGTTGCTGCTGCATAACGCAGCTAGCTCGGAAATTAATGGATTCCACGGCAGATTGATATTGAAATTTTGACCGAGCTCGCCTCTTCTCCAACAAACCAGTTGTGAGATTATCAGATGGTACGTCGCATTCTTATCGCCATCTATGTATTGTACTGCATCGTAGTTGATCACTTGACGTCATAAGCCGCTTGCATACGAGTGAACTTTGCCTGCTGGTGTTTGTGCTACGTGGAAGAGCGACACTTCCTCCCAGTAGGAGAGATTATTATCAGGACATGCTTATTTGGAACAGTGAGTGAACTGCCACAATTAGGGAATTGATGGCCAAGATGGACTGGTTATGGCTTCTGTAGCATGGTAGAGCCTCAAAGGATGTGTTAAATTGATCCCAGAATGCAACAGGATTTGAATATTGCACCTTGATGTTGTCATGTGACCCCATACATATTTTAAAGGTGCATTTTGTGATTCCAGCACCTCCTGTTTTATTCATGGTTCACAAGGTATCCTTCAGAAAAGGTTATTCACCAAATTTTAGTTGATTCTGATCTTGCGGTTTTGTGTTATGAACAATTCCTTGTTTCCTATGGTCCCATAGACCACTGTGCTGTAATTTCTGTCAATTTACGGACAGAAAATACAAAATTGCAGATTTCTTACAGATATGGCCGAATTGGTCAATGTTCTATATAGTAGATCACTGAATGTGCCCTTGACATTTCTGGTTATCATGTGCATCATACCCATGGTCAATGTTCTATAAGGCAAGCATGTAGTAAGGCTATTGAACTGTGCCTGTTGTAAATTGTGATAGATTATCAGCAGGTGTGGTGTTCTTGATTTCTCTGTGGGTACTTCTTGAACTTAGCGTTGCTGGTAGCCTTCTGTGTATCATCAGCAATGCCTGTTAGATGATGCGTAATTATAGTGTGTTCACTATAAGATGAAACATGACCTTTGATAATGTACATTGAGAAAACACTAGGGAAGACCAATGTCATAGGTCAACTCTGGGGTAAATATACTAGAGTAAATGTCATGTATTTTGGCATAACTTGGAGCCTCTCCTCTGACAAAATGTGTAGGATATAAGTGGCAAAAGAATGGGGGCATGTTCCACCTTACACTGAACAGGGTATAGAACAGGAAAACAAGCTTGTCACCAAGGACAGAATTCCTCCAGCTTGTTGATGCGGTAGATGAGGAATAGGAGCTTGTTGAGCTAATTATCACCAAGACGCATCCCTGATTTGGGAGGAGTATTTAACAGTAATGATAGAAAAACAAACCAGTAAACTTTTAAAAGGCATTTATCAGGGCGAGGATTTGTAAGAGTGTCCTTTAACAAATTGTGCATTTTGAATGTAGTATTTTCATGGCCGCATGTTTGGTATAAAATGGATGTAATGAGATGACTACATGGCCATCAATATGGCATTTTCTAGTGCTAATGAATTTAATGAAGTCTTAGCAAATAATTGGTTGGATGTTAATCTTTGTAGTTATATTGAAAGTTATTTACAATCACTACCAAAAGAACAAACATGCTTGAGTGAGCATTATATATTTTTTTTGTATTGTCTGTTTTGCATATTCTGTAGTAAGTTGAAAGTAGGTAAAACTTGGTGAGGATGAATCGACTACTGCACAATTTCAATGCAATTAGTTTCAACAAATCACAAGATTTTTTAGTGAGAAATGCCAAATTTTCTCTCTTGAAAAGTTGCCTAATCTTAATTCTCCCTCCCTGTACCTCAAACCTTGCATATGGTAAAAAAAATGACTTTGAAATCGTAAAATCTCGTACTCTTATGCTGTACAATCTCCCTGTCTGACAAGCAATTTCCTATATCACCAAATTTATCCACAAGTTTTACTGTTGTGCATGTTTTCTTGCACAGTCTTGCATACACACACACACGCACAAAACCCCCACACACCCTGTCACACACAAACCCACATACACAGGCTACCCATCCACACACATGATTGAAAATTAGGCACAGAAGTCATGAAAGAAGTGCATAATTAGAGAATAAAAGATAGGATTTGTTGTTTTGCCTATCTAATATCGTGTCATATTGGATGGGCAGTCCAATATTTTGAGTAGTGGATACCGGTGCAGCCGCTATCCACTACGATAAAAATACTGCTGTAAAAAATGAACCAACCCGTACTACACTGTGTAACCTTATACACGCGCGCGTAAACACTTGCGTCTAATATCGTCTCATATAAGATAATTAACAACCAATGATATTGCATGTTTGCTTACTAAACCCCGCCCACTGAATAAGAATAGAAAATGGAGTGTCACAAGTATACTATACTGTAGTTGAACACACATGCTTGTACACTGTTGTATGCATACACACCTGTGCATGCACACACATAAACATTCAATCTGCATTGCCAGAATGAGTAAGCCAAAACTTGGTACCCAAAACAATATTGTGCCTCTAATGACTTGATAAAAGCGAACCAACTTGACCGACATTGATAGTGATAGCATCCACAATGGAAGTTGCTTTGAATATAACACCAGACTCGGTGCTTAGATCTGAGATTGGCCTGCATCCATGTGTACTCCCGCATGCCTAGTTTATTCACGGTTTCGGGCTATCTCCTCTACTTCATGCGTAAATAGGGGATATTCACCTTGGCTCTAACGTAAACAGCACATTGATGAAACGATATCATATCTTGTCGTCCTGTCGCAAAATCTGAGACCGATTGAGGTTGATATGGTATTATTCAGTCGAGTGACGTTATTTGTACATTTTTGTTGCGAGTTGTTGAAGATTACCATAATTTAGTTTAGTTGCTGAGAATGGCCATTGTTATTACAGTGTGTCAAAAGCTAAACCCTATTTTTTCACATTTTTGTGGTGCTTGGTAGTATTGTTGCAGGAGGTACATACTAGTCCCAAATTTTGTATGTCAATGCCATGCATTTTAAGCAAACATACATTACACAACCACACACGTAATTTTGAAAGTTCAACAATAACTTTTAATACCTGAATGCTATCTTGTACCTTCACCAATAATGCCAGAACGGTTATATAACACCCACAAAATTACCATGCGAAGAAACACAAGCAATCACGTAGATGTCCGTTCATGACCTTGACACGACATCCCCCCCAAGGGGGCGCCTGGTCCCGTTGTAACTACTGTGTATGTGTTTGTGTGTGTGTGTGTTTTAAGTTTTGTTAACCGTTTTAAATTACTCATGTGTGAACACCTTAAATCCAATTGCCACCTCACTCAGGTTTCAGGTCAACCATAGACATTTGCATGTCATTGTGAGTACAGGTCTATCTGAGGTCAAGGTATTCGAGGTCAACGTGTTCAGAGTGTGAAGTGTGTGCATGTAAGTTTTATAACCGTCTCAAATTGCGTGTGGTGACACTACTCACATCTTCAATCTCAGGTCATATGTCAAGCATAGACACTTGCATATCATGGTAGGATTAATGGTCACATACCAAGGTCAAAGGTCAGAGGTTAACTTAAGAGTGAAGGAAAGGTGGATCGCAAAAGCAGGTTTCGAGAACTGCTGTTTATAAGTAAAGAGGAGATGTTTAGAGTTATGCAATATGTGTATGTAGCCTATATTTTCTAGGTAATAAGTTAGTGAAGTGTTTGTCACATCGGAATTATCCAATCAAGCCCTATACATTTTTGGTCCCCCCCGCCAACCCGCCAACTTTTTGTTGGCGAAGGGGACTATGAAATGCTCCCCGTCCGGTGTGTGGGTGGCGTGTGTGTGTCCCTCGCGTTATCTTGAACTAATCAAGTGTGGGTGTCCATCTTCGCACATAGATGTATCTTTAGGTACTCGTTGGGTGGGATCCAAGTGGGTGTCTGTGTCATGGGTCACAGGTCCAATGTTGTTCCAAAAATATGGCAAATATGGACAAAAATAGGGCTAAAAAAATCGCTATAGATAAACGTTGTCAACCAGATATCTTTTGATTGGAGCAGTAAGGGGTGTCCATCTTCGCGACATAGATGTCACTCAGTAGGCTGCGGATGGTTCGGAAGGAGGGTCAGGTGGCATTGTTCAAAGGTCAAATTGGGTCAAAACTAGGCAAAATAAGTTAAAAAAATTGCTATAAACCTTAGCTGTTGTGGTAGGATGATGAAACTTGTGGGTGTGGTCAACATTCAGTACCAAAAATTTTGAAGGTCATTTCAAGGTCATCCAAGGTCAAATCACTTAACATGTGGTAGGAGGATGAAAATTGGTAGCTGTGGTCAACATTCAGTACCAAAAATTTTGAAGGTCATTTCAAGGTCATCCGAGGTCATCCAAGGTCAAATCACTTAACATGTGGTAGGAGGATGAAAATTGGTAGCTGTGGTCAACATTCAGTACCAAAAATTTTGAAGGTCATTTCAAGGTCATCCGAGGTCATCCAAGGTCAAATCACTTAACATGTGGTAGGAGGATGAACTTGGTGGGTGTGGTCAACATTCAGTACCAAAAATTTTGAAGGTCATTTCAAGGTCATCCAAGGTCAAATCACTTAACATGTGGTAGGAGGATGAACTTGGTGGGTGTGGTCAACATTCAGTACCAAAAATTTTGAAGGTCATTTCAAGGTCATCCGAGGTCATCCAAGGTCAAATCACTTAACATGTGGTAGGAGGATGAACTTGGTGGGTGTGGTCAACATTCAGTACCAAAAATTTTGAAGGTCATTTCAAGGTCATCCGAGGTCATCCAAGGTCAAATCACTTAATATGTGGTATGAGAGTGAAAATTGGTGAGTGTGGTCATCATTCAGTGCCGAAAATTTTGAAGGTCATTTCAAGGTCATCCGAGGTCATCCAAGGTCAAATCACTTAACATGTGGTAGGAGGATGAACTTGGTGGGTGTGGTCAACATTCAGTGTTTGACACTTTGGAAGGTCATTTCAAGGTCATCCGAGGTCATCCAAGGTCAAATCACTTAACATGTGGTAGGAGGATGAACTTGGTGGGCAACCAACAATCTCCCTGAGATCTTAAAAATTGTTGCTTCTTGGTCTTTAGCTACTGCACTGGGTGGGGGACCTTTGTGGCGAGAAACGCCTTGTTAGTTTTGTTTTTAGTTGTTTTTTTCGGGTGATGACATTTGGAGATGTTTCTGTTCATAACATCGAGAAGAAATGTTTCCTGGACCTTAAATTTCACTGGGGTAATGAGAAAAATATGAAACTTTCTCTGAAACCAAACAATTTTGATGGAGTAAAGTGGGGGGATGAGGTTGTCGATCAGGTCATCCAGCATTTAATGTGAAGTGGGTAAAATTGAGTAAATTGAGTATTTCCCCTGCCCCATTGCATCCAAGTTATGCTAGTGCTATGGGCCTATCACCCGTCACCATTCGGGTGAGGGGTGATAGACCATAGACTTTACTCGGGAAAAATGTGTGCCCTATTTCCATATACCGTTTAGGTATTTGTACACTATATGCTTAGTTTTAGGATGAACTGCCTGGGATTTTGGATGGGCTTGCACTGGAGGTGGCCCCACACTTGAGTCATTATAGTAATATTATTTTATATGGACGGCATTTGCCATTTCCGCTAGTGCATGAAATAAAGCTCTGTAATGATGTGTTTACTATGGTAATGGCATATGTGGAATGGCGCGTGGCCCCAATGCCTTCCAATTTTCAATTACTACATTCTAAAGGGGATGCACGCTCAATGTTTAGCCTCCAAACTCAAGTGTTCTAATTTTTGTTTAAGCTACTAGTCAGCAGTAATAAAATCAGGGCGGCAAGGGAGGAATGAGGCTTGAGCGTTTTTTTGACGTGACCGAACTTGACTGCGCGAGAAGTCAAGCAAATGAGGCTGATTAAATTATGAATTGCTTAAACGGTGTGAATAAAAGGCTTTTCAGAGTTCTGGTCTGTTTACGTGGTAGGAGGAATGAAAGGTCATATGGCTAAGAGAGCTTGTAGCCAGAAGTGATGAATTTTTGCATTTACATGTGACTTGGGGAATCACGTAACTTGGGGTTATGACTCATCCATTCAAGAGTGTGTAGCTTAAAACAAATCCATATTTGACAACTAAGCACAACAAATTAAAGCACCTCCATCCATAGTAAGTGTCTAGGGCATTAGTAAAGCACTCTGATGACGTGATGAAAATTGGGAATTAATTTTAAAGAGGTGAACTGTTTTAGGGACAGGTGCAGAGATAATGTCAAATGGGGGTAGGGTTGTGTTTTGGGGCAGGAGTTGGGGGTCAAGGCATTAGGAGTCCCCTGGGCCTATGAAGTGAAGGATTTCAAAACTTCGGCTTTTCAGCTTCTGGTAGTGAATGTGCCCTATTTTGGCAGTACTGGTCAAGACTAACACATTAATACAAAGGTTTTCTTGTTTGAATGCCCTGTAGGGGAAATCATGCATTTTTTAGCATGGAGCAGTGGTTACACTTGAGAGTGCATAGGGGCTTTGGCTTCATTTCCCGTTGGGCATAAGGGGCGTTCCAAAACCATTGGCCGTTGAATTTTTTTACAAAAAAATTAAAAAAATTAAAAAAATTAAAAATAATGTGGAAAAAAAAAAAAATGAAATCGGTTATACAGATTAAAAATGGTGGTCCAAAAAAACCAGTTTTAGGACCGACCAAATCTCCCGCCAAAAAAATGAAAAATTTATTTTAATTTTTTTATTTCCATAAAAAAATTTGGCTCATAATAGTAGGACATTATTACAATTACATTCCTGAAATAAAAATTCATAAAAGTACTTATTTATTTATTTGTTCAGGTTGATGTAGATTTTGGCATCAAGCTTTTTGTAAATTGTTCCGGCTTTCTGGAATGAGCGTTAAAATTTGCCAGGTTTTTGTGCAAAACAAATCATTTTGATTTACAACATCATATTTGGGAAAAAGTCATATATTTCAGCAACTTACGGAAAAACTTCAAATGAGATGGGTGTTTCTGCTTGCAACTTTTATATGTATTTTTTATACCCTTCAAAATAAGCAAATAATGCTTGAATGAACATATCCATTGTACCACGAGAAAAGTTAGGCAGTTAGCTTCAAATTCATCAAGGTGTATCATATAAGTGGAGCCATTTTAGGTGCATTAGGCCAACTAAAAAAATATACTAGTTTCTGTCCTAGCGGCATCGCGTTTTGGCTTGCCGCCATCAAAAAAAGTTTTTTTTTTTCTTTTTATTAATTTCTGTTTTTTTCTCGAAAATTCATCAAAATCGGAGTAAATTTCACATTTTAGTTCACTAAATTTTTTCTCTTATTCAGTCTATTTATGCGTACGTCAGCACAAGTAGAGTCTATGAGGTCTGCGATAAAAGCTATTGAATATTGAAATCTCCCTTGTGGAACGTACTCTCTTTCACAGTCGGTATTTTATTTTATTAATTTAGCAGTCTATTTATGCGTACGTCAGCACAGGTAGAGTCTATGACGCCTGTGATAAAAGTCTGAATATTGAAATCTCCCTTGTGGAACGTTACTCTCTTTTACAGTTGATATTTTATTTTATTAATTAGCCCCCGTGTATCGCCACTAAAAACGTTGCATCAAAATAAAAAATAAAGGACTGGAAATAACGACTATCAAGGTACTTCTGGTTTTCTCGAGAATGTTTAGAGCCGCCATTTTTTAAATGACAGCTGTCTTTCAGAAACGGGAAAATACCCACAGAAATCGTGTTCATCACTGTCATCTGCGTTAAATAGGCCATTATCTTATTCCGATTAAGACCAAAATTCACGTTGTGAGCTAAAACCAACAGATGTGTTTAGATTTTCGCAAGTACAGCGGTACTAAGAAGTAGAAGGATGGTTTTTCGTGTGTGTGTGTGCATGCGAGTGCCGAATGGCACTTCATTTCAGATTTCTGAAACAATACTATGGACGTACAGTACCGGATGCAGATCAGACTTTGATGGACCTTTTCAATGACTGAGCGGAGATTTTGACAGCCAATCATTTTGACAGCAAAACATTAAAACATGACTGTACAGTATGCAAAATGTCTTGTTTAACTTCTATATTTGTGTTTAATTTATTAAGGGCACATTGTTGATTGTTCAAGGTTAAAAGTTAGTAGGAGAATTGCTTCTTGGAAGCAAAAACATACCTGTGATGTCTGAAGAAAAGTAAGTCAAATTTTGGGAAGCTTTGTTGCCTTTTGGAAAGGGCCATCCGCCCACTTTATCGGCAATTAAAAAAAAAAAAAAAAAAACAAAAAAAAAACTGCCCTCCTCCTCCTTTTTTCAAAAAGTTAGGACGAGAAACAAGTTTTTTTTTTACTTGGCCTTATAGAACCAGACACAATATGTTCTGTTTATTTGCAGCCTGAGTATTGCAGTAGTTTCAGAATTGTGGGAGGTGGTCATATTTACCTAAGGAATGAGTCCTTGGGAGTATTACTAATAACCTGTCATCGTAATCAAATATGGTATGAATCATAATAGGTCACTACAATTGATATTAAACAAGAAATTATTGATACAAAATCTGAGTAAAGTGTGGCCTTTGGGTGTACAGCTATTTGATGGCCAATAGACCAAATTGATAACACAGGGCATCTATCTACACATCTACACTACACATGTTAATTTGTCTATGTCATCCATGCCACAGTATAACACACTGGCAGTGTGTGTGATGCGTTGTTTTAATTATCCATATATTTTCTGTGTCAGTGCAGCGTTTTATTTTAGTGTGGTGAATTAATGAAGTTCAAGGGAGGGTGAGATGGTTTGAGGTGGTAGTGGTAATAATGTTTTGAAATGGTGGTTGAAGTGATACAAACTATGACGTCAAGTTGAGATTGAATTGCCACTGTTTGTGTGCTGTTATAGGCTACTTGAATGATAGATAGGAGAATCATGGGAGTAGACTGTTACTAAATTGTGGTTTAATTAGATAACGTACCGATATTGTTGCACTTGTAAGGAAAATGTAAAATTCTTTGTCCAATGGACCATGAACAATTTTCTATACATTCCAAGTACATTTAGTACATACCTTGTGGTCTGCGGAATGCTATTTAGATACTATGTGTTATATTACACGGCAGGTTATTACCAAAGTGGTGGTAGCCTTAACGGCAGCACCACCAGTCTACCGAGGCAGCACTGAAACAGTACACAATGGGCTAATGTGAGGAGGTAGATGCAGGTAGGGGATTACAAAGTTCACAGTTATAGGTAAACAGTAAGTGGCTACTTCTGATGTACCTACCCAAATGGCTACCCTGTAGTGCACCCACTAGGTGGAGAGAAGGGGGATGTTGATAGACAGTTACGAAGTTTTAAGTAGACACGCAAGCTACCAAGTAGCTACCCCGCGGTTACCACACGGTGGCCATTTTGAGAGTGGATGAAAATTTCATAAATGAGGGGGGGGGCGCTGGGGGGCGCTATACACGGGGGCTCCGTTTAGGCATTTTTTGACGTTTTTTAGGGAAAATCATTTACAAATTCAAAATCGGGACATCATTCACAAAAAACCACCACTTTCCCGCACATTGTAACAAAAAATGCAAATATATGCCAAAAATATCAAAACAAAAATGGCCATGAGGAAATACGCGCGCAGGGGCGTAACCAGACCGACAACGAGCCTCCGGGGGGGCAAAGAATCAAAGAAGTTTCCAGATTTTTCAGGCGCCAATTTTCGGCCGCTGTGCTCGCGAGTAGACCCCAGCCGGCAAAAAAAACAACCTTCACCCTTCCCTTTTCTCTTCTTTCCCTCCTTTCTTTTTCTCTTCTTCCTCTTCCACTCTTTCTTTTTCCCCCTTTTTCTTCTTCTCTTCCTCTTTTTCTTTTCATCTTTTCTTCTTCCTTCTCTTCTTCCCTTTTTTCCCTCTCCCATTTTTGGCTCCCCTTCCCATTTTTCCCGATTTTTTGTTGTCTCGGGGGGGCGCAGCTTGCCCCCCCGTCCCCCCCACTGGTTACGGCCACTGGCGCGCGCTGATAGCCGGTGTACCACGGATGCACTACTACGCCACGACGGGCGACAGCCACTGTGTGTACACTATCCGTCTATTTGCGGCAAAAACACGGAATCCTGGCCGGCGAGTGTACGTCTAGTGGGAGGTATCCATGTCTATCCATGTCTACTCGGTGGTAGCCGTTTGGTAAACTACCATGAAGAAATTGGGCGTGTATCTATAAATCACTAGCTATTATGCTGTGTTTGGTTAAAGGTGCTTGTTCCGATCACCTTGGGGCGGGCCCCCTGATTTACCCGACATTGTACCAATTTTGATATCAAATGAAAAAGCTGTATATTTGTTTCATTGTCAGATCCTGAATTTCAGCTCTCAAATACATTTCTTTCACAGGTACAGACAAAAAACTGTCCTTTAATGGTTAATCATCGATGTTAGCAGAGTAGTTGATAAGACAAACGTCCAGGAGATATGCCCGTTACGTATGATGAACTCATATTGACCTTTGACCCTTAATCGTTGGTCTTAGAACGGGGATTTACTGTGGACACTACTTTTTTCACTTTTCATTGATGCCTACAAGATGGCATAGCTATGTAGGCCAATTACTTTCTTTATATTTGACCCTGATGACCCCATTTTGACCTTTGACCCATATTGTGCACATGAAAGAATAGAGCTTTTTTTCCCATTGGTTCCTTGTGACACATTTTGACTAAATATCTATCTACGTTGGTTGATGAGTTATAGCGTTTTTGCATATTAATTAGCTCATTTGTGGCATATCTTAAACGTGACCCCTGGGGCCAAGATTCTGTCACATGATCGTCTCGACATTATCCCGCAACGTGCACAGACTCACCTATCCAAGTGTTTATCGAGATTTTGAGATTAGCATTTTTGTCAATTAATTAGATAATGCCGCCTTTTGAATTTTACTAGTTCCTATATTAATTCCTGTTAACAAGCTGTATATACACGACCAAAGAACGATGCTCATGCACAATTTTCAGCAGTAGTGCACCTATCTGTAGAAGAAGTAGGCTTCCAAAGAATAATTTTAGTTTTGACCTCTATTGACCCCCACGAGAGGTCAAAGGTCAACTAGTACACCTCTTATGTATCTTGGTCTCATTGGTTTCTTCTGACACCGATTTTGTTCAATATATCGCCCAGCCATTTGGCAGAAGAAGGCGAAAAGCCCGGATGGTCGGAAGAAGGAGAAGACATAAACAGCATAAGCAGCATACTATGCCCCGTTTCACGTGCATAGTAAAACTAGTTACCTTTTGCACAGTGCGTACCGGTTGGGGCAAGAAAAAATCTTGAGGGAAATCGGGAAATAAAAAACCATGATAGCATGTTCAATCAGCCCCCTTTTCGGATTCTTTCCCCTGCGACCAGGAAATTTTGGCTTGTGATCGGGACATTTTTTTGCACCTACCGGGAAATTGCCCCCTGGAACCACCCGGCTGGCTACGTGCCTGACCTTGCATATAATGCATTATCGCTCTAATTATCCAATGCAAATTTGTTTCCCATATCCTTAGTGGTGAAGGTATCATGCAAGTGCCAGGCTCTCATATCAAGAATGCATACACATAAAAAACTTAACAGCTACGTTTACCCTAACACCCAATGTGTCATGGCTTCGATAAAAAAAAAATCTCGTTAGGCATCGACAGAATACCACAAGATTCACACTGTGGATTCTGTGGTATTGGATATAAATGCATATAAAATACTGCAGTCACCATACATCGATTGCCACTAGACAACTCCCAACAGATCCCCCAGTTTAATGAAGTAGGAATTTTTGAATATTTGAATCCACAAACATTTCATACACGTATGTTTATGCGCGTACCAATCAAATCTTTTGTAACATAAATATAAACGCACCTACAACGCGGGTCATTGATATCTCACAATGACCTCCGTGTGTGATGTCATACACTCATCAATGACTCGGCTTTTTGTGGGACGGTTTCAAGACTACATATTCAAATTTTAAACAAATATGGGCCGCTGAACATGGATATATTTTTTCTTGATAGAGCCAGCGTGTCAAAAAACTGAAAAATGGCGGAGCATGTGTTTGATGAATGCCAACACCAAGGGGTCAAGTTGCTATAACAACCAACATTCCTAATATTATCATACCAAGGTAACCATGGGTATAAGCTCGTGGGTAACAGAACAGTAACAAATTAACAACCCCACTGAATGGATGACAATTCATGCGAAATTACATCTCGAACCAGGCCTCAAACTCGCCTTTGCCCAGTTTAAAACCATTTACCAGTCATTACGTCGAGTCACTCATCTCAATCCATGAATCATACAATTGTCATGGCCTTCTTTGGTTCTCTACGTCACATTTATGATTTTCTTGATTCACCATTAACTAAACGCCGGACAATCATATTGACACTTGGAAGTAGCCAGAAGGGGGGCCGGGAAGGGGGTGCTTTTAGTGCTGTCGAAACGGCCCATGCATGCATGTCCACCCATGCCCAGCGTAGCCCCGCCTTCGCTGTACTGCCACTACGGCTTTGCATGTTGCAAGCAATGCACGAAGATGATTTGAGAAACCTGAGATTTGAAAAGTAACCACAGTTTAAGCATGGCGTGAAAAAGGGAAAAGGCAATGCATGCCCTGGGCTGGGCCCCATAACTATAACGTTACGAAAGGTGCAGTGTACACCTCAGTCAGCAGTTTTATAACTCATTTTTAAAACAAAAAACCAATATGAGAATCAACCACGCCCTCGGGCCGCGCAACTTCCCAACAATTCAGACAGTAATTTACGCAATGTATAAAATGCCTGATTGCGTGAAACTTGGCTGGGTGTTACATCAAATCATAAACCATGACATGCATGACCTCTCTGACGTTACAAACGTACCTACTAGTGTATCAAAATCTCGATGTATTTTATGTACTTTGGCCTAATTTAAAATACACAAGGCCCGCCCTCTTGAACAGAAATAAAGTAGGATCCGAAAAGCTCGAAAGGACAAATCACGCGAGTGCACGATTGAACCAGGCCCAGGGTTGATACTGACAACTAACAGAATAAGTTAGGAGGTACATGTCATCGACGTATCATTGTTGACATAGTGGTGGTTTTCAATTCCTGAAAGTTACCTTAGGCCTCGGCTAAGGTTTAGGACTAATACTAGGTATTTCCATATAAATTTAGGTTAAAAAGTAGGTATAAATTATATAAATAATGGTTGTGTATTTTCGTTATGCTTGAACACGGCCAATACAACTGTTTTAGTTATGATTAGGCCTAAAAAGTTTCCCAAGACCATGAGACTGACAGAACGACATCATCAAGATCACGATCATGATTGACATTAGTACACGTCATGACCCGCAGGCCACACTCACCTTTAAACTACGAAGGTGACGCAACATATCCCACCGTCTGCCCAGAAACGAATTTGCTTCTGATTGTACTCGTGGTGGCCAGAAATGATTTTTGTAATATCTTCCATGATTCTGACACTGCTATCGATCGAGGCATTCATTCATAAATTCATGCATTTAACATCATGACCATGTCCTGACATGGCTGACAGTGTAGTCTGGGGGTAGTCCCTGTGACTGTCACCAGTCACTTCGCTCACAAAATGCACGTGTAAAATAGCCAGATACTTGGATTATCTGGACAGTAAACATATCGTTTTCCAGACTAACGATATGTATTATGATATTAAACCTCCAGCAATCACGATGGACACAGTAGAACCCTTATTTTATTATTACGTGTCAAATTCTTCTTAAAAACTCCCGGGTAAAACTTTCTGAGCGGTGCCCCGTAACAAGAATAACAATCCTGCGTTGCTTTGCCATAAAACGTCGGATTGTATTCAAAGCTGCGCTGTGCATGGTCAAATGTTGTTGTCCACCTTAGACGTATTGGGAAATACCTGTACTCGAGAATATCTTCCTTTTTTTTAGTAGGTGAGATATAGGTTGCAAAAAAAATAATGATGCTTGACTGAATTCTGAGGAATTTCTGGCAAGAAAATCCTTAGAAAATACACGTTTTGAGTACAGGTTATCAGTTTGAATGAGTGACGCCCCCCTCGGGAAAATTCCTCGAACCAAAACAATACCTCCGTCCAAAACAAGCACCCCAAAACATTAGCTGCGCTGGTTTTTAACCTCTAAAGCAACACCAATAAAATACAAGGTTCCATTGAATTGTGCATAAAAATACCACATTGCCCCTCATAACTTTGCACCCCCACAACAACTTTTGAATCCATTTCCCTATAGATGTAAGAAGAGATCATAAGACCAGCGCCATCAATATTTTGAGCCGACATGTACACCTCATAAGCCCCTTCGACAGGCTGGAAGTCGAGGGCCTAGTTCCTACACAATCAAATTCAAAATTTTGTGATATTTTCATCATGGAATGCACAAGCTATACACTTTTATAACACCCTCACCAGAAACCGTCCACAGAGGACTGCAAAATATCTCACACGGTTTTTTTTTTTTTTTTAAAATTAATATTGGGCGAGTTGATGTGGGGCGATTTAGTGTTGTGTGCGCCCACATAGGTGAATTATCGAATTTTTACTACTGTGCAACATTACATATGTCCCGTGCGTAGTTTGAGGCTTAGAGATTGGTAACGAATTATAAGATGGTGTGTCACAAATTGCTGATGTACAGTTTAAATAGGCCAAAGGGTGGTGCAACAACAACGAAAGGTTCCTAATTTGGAGTGTGGGTCCATACTTGAATGACACAATCTTGGCTGTCACATGTCATATAGGGTAGTTAATCAAATCGTAGGTATAACAATCAAAGTAGATGCAAGCAAGTGATCACATGAGCAGCAGCAGTGGAGCAGCGAG
>JAMKCH010062554.1:0-13231 GCA_023653785.1 Ophioderma brevispina
ATACTTGGCAGCTATGCTCTTGCATGCTCCTAACGCTACGACATTCCGGATTAATTCCTGCTAGGACGTGTAAGTCGGTGTATTTTGTTGATAAGGTTTTTGACAATGGCCTTGATGATTTGACCATGCGGTTTTTTCGTTTTTCCAGCATCTTGCCTGCTTCTTGTTTAAGATGGGCAAAGAGATGTTCAATTGTCTTAGAGGCTCTGATGACTTTGATCCAGGTGCTCAATTACTTGTAATTTCCATATTTCACAAACCTATCTTTATAAAAAAATGTTTCGAAGCATTAACATTGTATTGCTTGGGTGATTCTAATTTACTGTACTTCGTAGAAAATAAACCGCAAACACAAAACAAACAAAAAACAAGCCAACAAACAAGCCGAAATATTCAAAACGCATGTTTACATCTGTACAATTTTGTGAGAACTTAATTGAAGTGAGAAGATAACTTAAGAAATCGTAAAAACTTGATTTTCTTGATTTTTAAATTCCTATGCAAGAAATTGTCATCTTTTTCTTTCGTCATCACATTTAATAAATCACTCTTTCAGGATAAGGTTAACTGTTGTGGGTGAATTATTTGGACATTAAACAGTGTAACACTTCGTGGTACATTTAACATTTTTGTAATAGGTTAGGAGCCTAACTTTTTTTCCAGAAAAAAATCCATATTTTTTTTTTTTTTGTTTTTTTCCCCCCCCCCCCCCCCCCCCCCGGGATCTTATTTATTTGTATGTTATAGTTTGTACTGTATATTATAGATATACAGGCTGAAATACATTGAATGTATCATTACATGGTCAAAACGATTCGCAGATCAACAGACAGACAACATACAAGTCAGACCAACCTAAGTAATGATGTATGGATGGAAGACATGATGATAGTGGTAAATTGATATGCCGGATAGACAGACGACAGAGAAGTAAATCATGTATACTTGTATGACTTTTCTTTTGTTAAGATTATACACACAAGTAGCAAATTAGACAAACACGTCATGACGGAATAAGGCAAATAGATAGAAATGGAGTCACAAAAGTAATCCAGTACGCACAGACATCCAGACCGATAAGAGATAGAAAATAAGTAATAATACGTGTATCTTACGTTGTCTTTGTCTTATGTGCACACATGTAACTAGAAGAATCTTGGACATCTGCCGCAACATTTCAGTGACTCAGTTTTGTCAATGTAAACAGTTTTTCATTTTAATCGTGATCAACAATTGCTGCAGTGCAGGCCAGTTCAAGCCAGTGCAGTGCACCACTCGATGATGAAATACAGACAACATCGCGTACTGCTCATAGCTTCCGTAAATTTCCTTGGGACCAGAACAGGAATTAAACCGGCCGAGCGCTGGTTGTTTTTCTTGTTGTCCTCAGTGTTACAGCAATTAGCGGTAATTTTTTGTTTGAATCAGTGCCGACCAACGTTGACGCTTGTTTGTCGGCCCTTCTAAGAATCCTTGGTATGATGACAAAAAATAAAAACCGAAAAATATTGTTTGTTTTTCTGAAACCAAAATGGATATATCATAATAGCACACCTTTCGCCTGGGATTTAAAGATGACACCTTTATATCAAATATTTCCTTTTTTTGAATTTTTTACCTTTTTACAAAAAAAAATGTCATATTTATGGCGAAATAAATATCTAATCTTGAATTTGTCTACCTCAGATAGGTTTGTGTTATTATTACTTGCGCGATCTTCTTTTTGAAGAAACGATTTGCTTTAATTTCAAAGGGAGCATTACCAACGAACGTAGCGCTCCGCAGCAGTATGCATCTCTCATTTAATAATGGTCGATGATGGGAACAAAATGAAAAGTCGGTATTTGAATTGCATAATTGTTATGTAAAGTAAGACAGAACCTATTAATGATCCAGAACTAACGAATATGGTTGGTGATGCGTAGTGCAATAACACAGTTGGAACAATTACCTGTAACGTCCATAACTATGCTATATTGCAAATAGGGCTATATTTCAAATGAGGGGGGCTCTTTAACCCCAAACGTACATGTACGCAGCTGACAGAGATTAATACCAGAATATTCCCTCCTTAGACCAAATAACATGTGCATGGCTTAATGATATTTTGAAGAATTTTGAGGTCTTTTTAACATTTTGCAAATGACGGCGAAAGTGCCAGTGCTTATAACTTGTTAATGCCGATCTCATCTCTTTTACATAATATGATACCAGTAGAGTGTAATTACAGAGTGACCATGTTTTATGTTTGTAAGCTCTTCTTAAAAAAAGCATAGTCGAGAATCCGGTCATAGTATTTTAAACCCTCTACTATATAATTAATATATTGTCCCCTCTTTGCCGCTCCTACGCCACTATACAAATCCTACAATTCCAAATTATGTTTTAAACATTAATGAAAGGTTGTACGATATTTCCATTATGACGAGTAAAATCCCCTACCAACTCCGTTAAGAGAAGACGCAGTACCAGATTGTTTTGGATGTGCGCTTTGTTTAAACATAACAATAGAACAAACGGAAATGGCTGGTCGCCATTGGATGTATTCTTTTGGCCGCCGTGTAAATGTTTTGAGTCGACCCTGCAATAAGTCGTTTACAACGTGTAAGGGGTTTGCCTTACTACCTTCCTATATAGCAATAGATTTCTCTGTGGATACAAGCCTAGTTAGCACACAGTAATTCGTGGATGTACTATTGAACAAAGATATTCCTTACCTTGGGGATAACCACGCCACTTTTGAAGATTCGTGCCTTCCATCTTCCAAATTTTCTCATTTTGTACCATCGTGTTAAAAGGAACACAGAAATGTCGGAAACTTTGAATTTTCAAATGCCTATGTAAATTTGGCCGAGGGAAAAAGAGAAGGTTTCCCTGTACTGCGTTTCGGTTCAAGATGCCCTTTCCGCTTCCTGTTTGTCGCCTACTCCTAATGTTCTCCTATTGAACATTGTGGTTGGGCAACGTCCTTGGATGATGGATGATGCATGGGTTGTACTTTACAACATGTTTTTCCTCTCGCTCATTTGCTATCTTTTACCTTGAAAATTGAGAAAGGGTATGTAGGATTTCCTCTTATTTTGATTTTGATAAGCGTATCCATATTCACATGCAACTTTGTCAATTTTCTTTTCCCTTTTGAATAATTTTAGAGAAAAAAATGCTCTTTACATTTGTTGAAATATTGAAGACAATTTCTTATATAGTAAGTTTCAATCCAAATTCTTCAAAAACAATAAAAACGTATGCGCGAACAACCACATACAGCTTAAATTGACTAGGACCATACTCCGGTTTACTTCTCCGCTCAGCCTGCGTGGAATGCGCAAACTTTGGAGCCCCCTGCGCAGTTTAATCTTTGAGCGGAATTACCCTAATGGTATCCATTTCAATTATTTCCAAAATATAAGCAAATCTTCTGTGCATTTTGTTCTTTCCTTAGTTTTGTGCAATGTGTTATATAGTGGAGGGTTTGCACTGTAAAATTGTCGACAACCTCCCCTCGGTACAAAAAAACGCAACCACTTCATTCCGAAGATAGTATCATAATTTCAAAAAAATATTGTTTGGTCAAAAACGTTGGTGGTGGCAGGGGTGTTTTGGGGTCAAAAAATTACGTTTTTGAGCTCAAAATTAAGAAATCAAGATTTATTAATTTCTTTATAAAAACCAGATTTTAATCATATACAATCTCTGACATTTATATTAGAGATTTCCTGTTTATTCATATATAAGAGGGTTTAGAATTTTAGCCCCCAAATCACAAACATTTTTCTTAATAAAACATCCTTTTTTATCACCATGTCACCACAACGAGTATAATCCAAAGCCCTTTATGCAATTTGTAAAACCTATATCAATAACCAAAAGGATACCATAAAGTAATCTTTTTACTTTTCAAGCGTCCGACCACTCCGTTAATAGGATAAAAACATAATTTGGTCTGAGCTGCTGGACAATTTTCATGACGTTTGCTGTTGTTTTGCTTGACAGATTAACTTGATTTTAACGCCTAAGTGGTTTATTACTGGCGCGGTATATTCCTAATGAATTATACTCATTACCGTTCTCATTTGATTTTAATGAGTAAGACGTTTTTGTCATTGCACATTTTAAAACTTGACTATGACGTTTAATAAAGTTTTAACTACTTTATAAGGTATTGGGGGCGACTTATTTGGTGCTTGTTGATGTTCTGATGTGTTTATTCGTGGTTGGTTTGTGCATATTGCCCGAGCGGTATGGTTTGTTTTTAGATGGAATTTGCGAAGGAGGAAATTTAAAAGATACAATGGAGTGATGCATTTTCAGGCTTACTTATTACGTTTATTGCATACAGAAGTTCAGAAAATGTGATTTTTACACCGTTAATACCATCTAATTAAACGCTAACACAACTTTCACTCTCTCATTTTGACAGGATTGCTTCTCCGTGCAATTTTAAGTGCATCCAGGAGAGAGACTGAATTCCCTCGAGTCCAAAAGACTGAGGTCTCCTTCTGATATATAATAATGCTATTAAATAAGTTTTGTTCCCTGAATATTGAGAAATGGCGGGCTCCAATTTTGGTTTATTCTCACCGCTCACTCGTTTAAGCAGTAAGTAAAGCCGACATATAGAGTAAAATGTAAAATACACACCCTGGCCAAAAATATTGCAAACAACTTCAGAAAGCAAATCCATAACACAAATTGATTTCAAATTATCCATGGATTCTTGACCACAGCATTAACGTATTGATGCCAAATTTGTGTTTTTTTTCATACAGAAGCCTATTCTCAGAATCTAGAGGGAGAAGAACGTTCATTGATCCCTAAAGGCGGATTAAAGGACTTCGAACGTACTTGTCCGATTGGCTTCCAGAAGGATTGGAATACAGACAACATAAACAAAATAAAATGGCTTCAAAAATAGCCCTCAATTAATTGTACGGGTTCATCAGGGTTTACTTAAATTTATACAGGAGAAATCGGAGTGGTTTCGTGTTGACCCATAAATGAGCAACAGCAATGCCGACGCATGGTCTTTGAAATATTCTGGAAACTCTAGACATATACCTCAGAAACATGAAATCGATGAATAAATCACGTTGGTTTACCGTAACTCATCACTTTGCATTCAAACAACGATGTCAACGCAAAAGTCTTTTCAAGTTATCAACTGGCTCTTTCTTGCCATTACAATTTCCTGATCCAACTGTGATCGACGTGCCCCCATCTATTTACTGTGACTGTACTCATTTCACAACCATCCGATTTTTTGCCCTAAAACATTTATAGACTCTGATAAACTCGTACAGGTTCATTTAGCGGGCTATTTTGCAAGCAATTTTTTTGACCTTTTCGTTGTGCCTGGATTCCTTCTGGAGTACAATCGGCAAGTCATCATCAGCCAAAGCTTCCGATAAACCAGCCCATATTTATTTTGAAATGGACAATTAACGTTTTTGCTGCACTATTTGATTCTGTGACACGACCTTTTGTTTTGAAAATCATAGTTTGAGCGATAATTTACGTAATGCGTATAGTCAAGCAGTCCTGGTACAATTTGAAATTCGATTCGTTTTTAATATAATTGGTTTTTTCGGCCGTTGCAATACTATACTTTGGCCATTAAAGTGTTCGAAACTACATTCAATAAGAGGTATAAATAATCAATACTCTTTCATTTCAACGTCATCCAGTTAGTGGGATTAGTACGTGATGTGATAATGTGACCAAATTGGTAAACTTTGTTCTAACCAAGGCTGGGTGTAATACGTGTACCAGTGAGCTATTTTGCCCTTTTTTATTTTCAAAATTGGAATCTTATGCGGGCTTATAATATTAAAGGTGCTTTTCCGTGATTTCAGCACCTCTGTTTTACTTATTGTTCCCTAGATATCCTTGAGCAAAGCTTATTCACAAAATTTGTGTTTATCTCGATCTTGCGGTTTTGGTGTTATGAGCAATTGCTTGTTCCTCACGGTCCCATAGGCTAATGTGGTGTAATTTCTTTCTGTCCGTTTACGGACAAAAATCAAATTGCGAGATTTCTTTTACAGATACGACCGAATTTTGACGTAAGATTTAGGTACACGATGGATTACAAAAGCTACGGTTTCAGATTATATCAAAATCTCATCTTTTTAGGTAGTCGGGGCTACACAACGAGGGTTGTGGGAGCACGAAATGCCCCTTTATACAGTAGCCCAGTAGCAGCAACAAAATCAAAATTAAAGATATCTAAGACTTTGAAAATAAAAAAAGTAAAAAAAGTTGAAGAAAATATTTAACAACATCAAAACCAACCCGAATGACACGTGAACGATGTACAAAATCCATACCGTCGTCTTGGGCGGTGGTGTTATGTACTAAAATTAATTACATACACCATTTTTTTTTTTTTTTTTCTGATTTTTAGAGAACCACGCTACACCTTTGGAGGCTTCGACAATTGACAGAAATTAATTTAAATTAACATACCATATACTTTGTCCCCTCCTGCAAAGGAAATTGTTTTTGCTTTTAATTGCTACCTTGCTTATTTCTATAATAACATATTTTGTTTTGGGTAGTGATTGTAGTATTAAGCTCTTCCCAATATGTTCTGACCATAAATAATCTGAAAAAAATGCTCGCAGTCATATTTACGCATGCTCCTGGAAAATAAATATTGACTGAAAAATTTTAAGCAATATGCTCCAAGAAGCATATTTAATATGCTCCTGGACCATATTTGAATGCCCAATGCTCCAAGACCATATGACACATCCGCCTGGAGGATAATATAATATTCTAAGACACAAGTCACATCCTACTCCGGAGTATATTTTGCCATTATGCTAGAGCATATTGACTTAGAATATGTCTCCAGATTATGGTATGCCAGGACCATGTTTGTCCCTTAACCATATAGTTCCCAGGATCATTAATTTCGTGCCAAATAGAACTAACCAGAACAAGGAGGTTTCAGGTCAGGCAAAATCAACAACAATCCAAGCAACTCAACGACGCAACCCACCGAGGGTGGTTTCGAGAAGGGTTTGGAAACCGGCGTGTGTTTCGTCGGTCTATAAGTAAGCTTAATGACAGATGCTTACTCCATAAGATTTTTTGGAACTCACCAAGGACGTCCGCTTGAGTGAGCTCATCAAAGGATTGCAGTAAAACAGGATGTTCTTTGTCAGCTAGGGGAAAAAATCGCTCAAGAGCCGAAGGCCTAGGTTCAAGGAGTACTACCCCAATGGCGTGTGCCGCCCCTCTCCTGTTCAAAATCTATACGAACGACCAAACTAGGAGTGCAGGAACATGGCGTTTTATCTATGTAGACGATCTTGAAATTAGCGCACAGGATGCAGCTTCGCAGTGGTCGAAGAGAGACTCTGCAAAGCTTTGGATAAACTCATTTCTTTATTATATTATTATATATGAGGACCACATACGTGCAAATCCATCGAAGACCCAGTTTGTGTTCCATCTACGCAAAACCGTGAAGCCAAACTCATCTTAAAGTAAACCGGTTTGGAAACACTTTGGGGCACTTTGATAATCCGGTTCTACCTGGAGTTACCTTGGACTGCACTCTCTCTTATAAAACCCACATCAGAAACGAAGATTCAAAGGATGTTCCCGCAATAACATCTTGAACAAACTCACTGTGCACAAATGTAGTGCTCGTCCACATACCCTAGATCGACGGCACTTGCCTGTGTTACTCATGTCCTCGTTTTCCTAAACAACTCTCAACCCCTTGAAATATTTTCTAAGGAGTTTAAGAGCGTCGCCTTGTTGAAAGAAACACTTGCTATCAACCAAGATAACATCTATTGGTAATTGAATCTTAGAGCATTTTCCACCTTGAGCTGACTCCTAATTGGCTATAGCGATGTCTCAACAGATGAGAATAGAACCGGCTGGTGAAAAGTTTCCTTGCAGAGTGGTGGCTACCTGGAAGCAGATCATAACACTACGTATTGTTGTGGAACACCACCACAGACCAATGGAACCAATCTTGGTCTTGGATCAAGAAGCACAGACAAGTACATTGCGGAATTCAGTGTAAACATTCAGACTTGTTTTCCCAATCTGCTATAATCATATTTGAGAACCACTGTGTTTGGGACATGATAAGAAGAACTGC
The DNA here is from genome assembly GCA_023653785.1 of Ophioderma brevispina. Classification (NCBI taxonomy): domain Eukaryota; kingdom Metazoa; phylum Echinodermata; class Ophiuroidea; order Amphilepidida; family Ophiodermatidae; genus Ophioderma; species Ophioderma brevispina. The sequence continues at coordinate 8,123 of JAMKCH010062554.1, forward strand.
TACCATTGTTCTTTCTTCTTGCCTTTTCCACAATCCAATCATACTTCCTTAATCATTTATCCTATGTCCCGAATGTCCCCATTTTTTGTCACGTTTCAAATCCGGAGCGGACACATAATCTTGTTGTTTATGGAAACATTGCCCCCATACATCGCTACTTCCCTTTTTAGCGGTGATCATCAGGTTGTAGTCATTTTCCGAAAAGGATGTAGGCCTATATTTTTTTGTGAGAGAGAGTTATTCATTGGTAGAAAATCACTAACGTTCTCACCTTCAATCCGTATCAAATGTAAATGTAAAATTAGGCATTTACGTGTATTCTAAAAAGTGAACAATACAAAGATTTATGCATATTTGTTTTTTACACTAACAATGCTGCATCCCACTATTTGTAGCAAAACTCGCCAAGCAGTCAAAGATTTGCTTAATCCTATCCCTTTTAAAATCCTGCTCATAAAAAATGGTTACACAATGTTACTGCTGATGGGTGTATCCTTATTTGACAAAAAGGGTGTGTCAACGGTCATGAAGGAAGTCCGAAGGTGATGATGATTGGTGTTATGAAAATTCAAATAAAGTGTCCCAAAAAAATCTTCTATTTTGGATACCGCACCTATTCTGCTGTTATCTGTGATCATAAAAGGCAGTGTCCTTTTTTAAGATCGCTGGCATTTTGAACTGTCAGTACCATTCACTATTAATAAAGTAGAATTTCTTAAGATTCATCGGTTAATATAATTAGTAGGTATAATGCGTATAATGCCAATTGTGATAATTTTGGTCACCCGCATAGCGGAATTTTACTAAGCAAACCCATCTACAAATTGATTAAACTTGAATATGGCTTAATATTGACATGCAAGATTAAAAGTCCATGTATCGTATAGGTGAGATATTTGATCACCAGAAGATGGGCAGAATTTCCCTATCACTTGCTTGCTGTTCTTTATTAAAGGAGATCACACGCTACGCTTTGCTTATTGTTTTCGGCTGGGTGATGGGAGCCACCATGTTGCCAAGCAATAAAGCATGTTGTGATGGAATTAAGAAGTTGTTAGGCGGCTTTATATTTGTGGTCTCCCAAATGTCATGTATTCTAAGTTTTTAAAGAGCCGGATAATGTTCCCCAAAACGCTATTCAGCATAATTGCGCGATAGAGCCATTCACATTAGAGTCCCTCAATGCAACATGCTAATAGCAATCACTTAATTCCCCGCCCCCGCCGAAATCAATTGAGACCTTCCATGCGAAACCTTGGGGAAATTACACTATTTTGTCTATCTGGCCATCTGAACGGTGATGTGGGACAGGAGGGACTTCAATTGACTCTACATTCATTGGGGGTACTGTGGTAAATCTTTTACATCCGAAGTAAGGGGCCTACTCCTTATTTGTATTGAGGTTAATCTGGTGACGTAGTTTTTCTTTATTGGAATAAATTCACTGAAGATGTGCGTCGATTCAAAGGCACACAAACCTAACCTATTACATCAAAAGTAAATACTTGTTTGGACAATCCATCAGGGGAATACACTCATAGACATGACGTAGCGATGGCCGCGAGATGGCCGAGCCGAAACTCAATATGGCCGTGAATTTATTGGTAACATGGATGCGCCCCTCAGTTCCCCGATTTCATTTTTTTCTTCTAATTAGCTAATTAATTATTGCAAGATATCGATGTTGAGATCGTTTCAACATTAATATATCACATATGTAAACTAAAACAAGACTAAGCTGTTAGTAGTACATAGTGGTTTCGGTTATTGGAAAATGTATATGTGAGGCACACAAAAGGGGGCACTTTGCACGTGACTATTTAGTGAATTTTGGTTGTGTTACTTGTTGATGAGATCATTTTTCAGGTTAAAATGACCCGTTTAAATATCAAAATGGGTTTTTGTGAATTGTGAAAGTTAAGTTATGGAACCAATTTGGTTATTCCAGATCGTTTCTAGTTATACACACATTTATCACTCTGACCTGTGCTTGTGCAATCACATTTTTTACTTCTGGTTTGGTTTTTTGTTACCTTTTGATACATTGGGGTTTTTTGATCAAAAAATGCGACCAACAACCATATCCAAAAAAGTTACATAAATCAGATCTACTGCAGAAAAGGTTTGCAAATTGGATAGATAAGTTATTGTTTCAAAAAATTTGCCCCAATTCGAGAAGAAAATGCAAAATGTCAAGAAAAGGGCCATCTCATGGTCTTCTAATTGAAAACACGTGGCGTGCAAAAATGGGCTAGGCAAGTTTGACAGAGAACGACGTGTATAAACTTCGTCCATCATAAAAGCAATTTTGAAGTATCGATAACGCGGAAAAGAAGAAAAAGATTTGAAATTTTGAAATACCTTGTTTCACCTCTCAATAATAGTCAAGATTGAATATACCTGCTTTCATCTCACATGATAGTCAAGAATAGAATATGTTTATTTTAAACCTTTACCAAATAGGGGTAAAATTGCAGCCGGTTTTCCTAGATCCACGGTTGTTGGTCCCAGTCCGTTCGGTCAGTTGCCAATTCGGACTCAGTAAATTCGGTCTCTCGATGGTCAATTCGGTTCCACGTCAATTCGGTCCCTTGCCAATTCGGTCCCAATGGAAAAACACGTGCATTTCGGTCCTCAGTAAATATTCGCCATTCGGTCCACGTCAATTCGGTCCCCATGCCAGTTTCGGACCCAAATGAAACCCACGTGCAATTTAATTGATTTTGTTCATTTGTGATATTGGTGGCCTTTCTACTTTCTTCGGCCTTACTTTGTGTACACTGAATATCATAGTCGTTTTTCCCCCTTGTTTTGTTTATCAAACACAACTTGTAATAGGCCACCTATTGCGAGTCTCTCCAAATCGAGGAAAAATTTTGCTTTGAGGTGGCTAGTGGGTCAAAGAAATGGCTGTATGAATTTTACCTGGGCTTTCATCGATTTATTATCATCACCCGTGATGTTTCAGTCGTTTTATTACATAGGGTTACAATACCATTTGCTTAGTTTATGCGAGCTCGTTGAAATCCCGGGCCTTTCACAGTAGATAATAGGTAAGCACTAAATAGGGAACATAAGCAACCGTGACATCAACAGTCTAATTTTGTGGTTATCGATGTAAATGTATCCTAATACATGCGTATGTATACACCAATAACTACGGACCTCATTTACCAACCCCAAGATGTTACATTATTGTTCAATAAAATTATTTTGTTTCATTTTTTGCTTTTCCCCTATTGTTGGTGAACCGCTTCTCCGCGGTGGCCACTCGTTGTAAAGTTGTAAACACAACGCACAATAAATATTAGTCTAAATGTATATGTTTACTTATTGTTCCACAAAAATGCATGACAATATAATTCTGTTTTTTGTAATTCGACACGAAATTCATACTGTATACTGTCTCGTTCCTTTCCACTAAGGCACAGTGCCAATAAGGTAAGATAATTAATCTAAATTTGATTATCAAAATGACAATTGTTTTTCCTTTATTTATAGATTTCCATGCTTAAAATAACTTATTTAGCATAATAGTTCATTTAATTTTGCAAACGACTGTAAATAGGCTAAAACACGCCTAAAATTATCCAAATTGACGTGCTATGTTTTTTTTCCATGATGGGTCTACTGTCATGATACGCAATGATTGTTTTTTACATTATTCACAATTAAATATCTATTAGTATGATCAGATTCGTAATAAATGTTTAGGCCAAAGTTTTAAGTGGGTTAATGGTTTAACACGCGTTTTTCTAATGGGACCGAATTACCATGGGTCGAATTGCCGTGAGACCGAACTGACTGGGACCGAATTGATTTGAGTCCGAATTCGCATGGGACCGAACTGGTTTTGTGACCGAATCGACCAGCGTTCGTTACGGCTCCAGTTGGAGTCGGGCCAGCCTTGACAGTGTTGCAAAATTGCACGCCTATGACCCCCAACTGACACAATTTAAGATCCAGTCCACTCAATTTAATTTAATAACTCTCTGTTCTAAAATTCAAAGTGGGTGCTTGGTACTTGACGGTTTGTAATTGTAATTGTGAAGAAGCTAATGCTTGTTGTTTATAAGTACAACCGATTATAGTAGCCGTAAAATCCTTTTTCCCTTGCCGCGATCACGCCGCCCCGACCACAGCTGTAAGCTTTTCAGAGGTAGGTACTCATAGGTGTTTTTTGAAATTGGTCAAGACGCAAAATGATCGGCATCGGCAACAACTTTCATACGCACGGAGTCAGTCATCATGTCATGCCTACACGGATTTGCTCTCTCCTGGCGGTCCCCACCGACCAGCACAAATGACGTGTTAATGGTCCATTAATGTCATGAGGATGCTATCACTCTAACAGTGGGCTACTCCAGGTAATTAAGAAATGAATCAACCATCAGCCGTTTGAGGTAAAATTCTGACAATACATGTTACATTTCCTCATAAGGAAATTGTTTTTTTTGCTTGACCTTTCAATTTATAACTTCTCATTTCTGTACATTTTTGTTTGGTCGGGATTGATTAATGAAGCTTATTTCACTTGATTTGTTTTTTTTTTTTTTTAAATTTCAAAATTAGGAACTTTTTTTTGGTTTATAATACGAAGCGGCAAACAACAACAAAACATGAAAGTAACTATATTTTGCTACAACAAACTCAGTAACGTGCCTACATGAAACGTGTAAAAATCACAAAGCCGGCCTTCTGCACACTTGTTATTATGTATAAATTATTTATTATTACACCTTAGACCGCCGTTGACTCTCTTCTGGAGGATCGACCAAGTTAAAGAGTATTTAATATCAATAACACATACGGTTACAATCAAGCAAGCAAAGCAATTGTTTTGTTGTCCTTTAATTGATAATTTCTTTATTCTATAACCTTTTGTTTTGTTTGTGTTTTTGTTGTCTTGCGAGTGTACTTATGTTGTCACATTAATTACATCACACCTTCGAGACAACGTTACGCATTTGCAGGTTTCGACAACTTGAAGAAGTAATGAATTTAAAACAGGTTACATACCACTTTACTGCAAATGAAATTGTTTTTTGTTTAGCACCTTCAAATGCATAACTTTCTCTTTTTATTCATTTTTGTTTGGGTAGGTAATTG